>OX457032.1:18141549-18296549 GCA_949752745.1 Protula sp. h YS-2021
TGTTAATCTTGGAATCACTACCTTGCAGCGAAGATTGAAAACTATGGTGATTTCTATTAAATCTCAAGAAATTACGTAATATTTAATGTACATGTGTAAAAGCCGTATTTTGCTTGATATAGAAAACAACTTATGGGGAGGTGTTTTCAAGCAGGATAAATGGCCCTCATTGCTCATGTCACTGTTGTTGTTGTTTTTTTTTTTGTGCGTCTAATTTCTTCTCTACTCGTAAAAGAACTTTGGATAAGAAACCAAATTACTTGTGTTTCTTTCGGTTTGCTGTCAAAACCAATTACGTTGAGTACGAGAAGAAAGCCATTGTTGTGTTAACATTGTGAGCTTTGCCTGGGCACATTTTCAGTTCAGAGCCTTTCTGAAAATCCTCGCTAAAAATAAGTTAAGTAATCCTTTTTTTGTTGTTTTTAAATAGGAACTCTCTGTTATAACGCTGGAGTGAGGCACTTTGTTGGCGTTAATCTTTTCGCTAGATATATGTGATCCTTTTATGAAAACATAACATGCTTATTACGCAAATATAAAGTGACAACTTTGCCTTCATTTATAGGATGTAGACATAGAAATTTCGCTCTATCTTCCTGGGAGAAATGTGTTAAATGTCCGTCCGCAGAGAATAAGAAAAAATCTAAACAGAGAGCATATTTTGAACATTTCCCTGCAGAAGTGATTTGAGTCTGATCTATTTTTAGCCTATCGTTGGAGCAGAGCGTGGTGACAAGTTATACCCCATTACGTCAGGTAATTTATTTATTCTTAATCAACCTTTTTGTCAACTGTTGTTGTTGTATGAAAGCAGCGGTGGGCGGGAATTTTCCCGTTCGGAGTTGTTCGGAGTTGTTCGCTGCTGGAAAAGTTCCCTGTCAAATTTATTAGTGTGGAAAAGCTCCTTGCCGGAAAAGATCCTACTCGGAAAAAAATTCCATTCGTGTTTAAAATAACATCGAATGATCTGTTAATCACAGGGTAGTAAATTATATTTATTGTGTGTTTAGTTGATATTTTAAAGAGGCAAATGAGACACAGTAACAAAGACTGATCTGTTAACGCAATTGATTGCAATTATCTACCACTACGCTTATAGAATTTGATTTCAAAACAAGAATAACACATTACATAATTGCAATCAATGAATCGTTGCTCGAAAAAAGCCGTTGATTTCATCAATTGCAAACAACAACGGAAAACGGCAGTTGCAATGATCCTCATATGCTACTTACTCAGCACTCCACACTGCAATCAGAGTATCTGACATTCCAGGAAAAAGCAGTGAAGCCACATCTTCATACTGAGTGCTTTAATATAATTAAGTATGAATGTTGCTCTTATTTGTATGTTGGCAAGAAGTGGAGTATACTTGTTACTATAATTAAATATCAGGCTACAGCGCCCTCACAAAAAAGTCAATGCATGAAGAGCATCAGGGGAGAGGGAACTTTTCCATACGGGATAAATTCCGGCAGAAATGTTTTCATCCCCTGTCAGACAAGAAGGAACTTTCCTCAGCGAGAACATTTCAGCGCCGGACATATCTATAAGGCTTAGTTGTTGCTTCACAAATTTTTTCCATGAAGTGGGATACTTTATCAGAGTACATTTGCTAAAATGGTTAGGATTCAACAATGGTACATTTTATAAAAGCACCGCACAAAGGTTTATATGTTTATTTACAAACCCCGGATAAAAATTTGGGTATAAGATTATGCAATAGCATGTCTTAATAGCATATGTTTACAAAATTATAGATTACACGTTACACCAACATTTGCATATATGTACTTGAATAGGTAACATTGTCACTTCAATGGATGCATTTTCGGTGCTAACGTTGAAAAAAAAACATTAGCTTTAATCGATTGCAAAATTTAAAATGGTTAAGAATCGTGACATAATTGTTATATATATATATTTCGAAGAAATTTCTGCCATTACTTTAAGTGTCTATTCAAATGTGCTTCAAGTGTAGGAGCTATTGCACCACAACAAATTGGCACAGGATCTTTTCAAAGCAGTTAGCTAGGTCAATTAAGGACACGGCTGGCGAATTAAGGGTTGCCCAATACATGCATTCTCTCACAATGAATAAAATTCTGGCTGTGTGATTGGTTGCTTTTCTGCCATTTTATTAGGCAGCTTGGCCTCAAAATTTGCCCTCAAAAGTTTGTTTTCATTTTGCCCTCATACCACCTCATATACCATACATCCAAATTCTTTTGTCCGTGAACCCTCACTATATACCTACTACCCGAAAGCATCACAGGTTTTTCACATAGTGTGAAAATGGTATATGCAATCAAAAACGCAAGGAGCCCCGCTTTTTAGCTCAAAACGGGGGCTGTAGCTCGCGGTTGGGGGGGGGGGGGCGTATAAGTTTTGATTTTGTCCGTCGACCGGTCCGTTGACGGCTGGTGCTTGCACCCTGATAATCCGTGTCTTGCAATAATGAGGATATAGATGACCTATCATGGTAGGTAGGTGCACGTCATTTTTTTTTGACCTCGACCCAATTGCAAGGTCAAACTGGTTGCAGCCCTGTTTCACTGGAGACTGCTTGTTTGTTTATGCCACGTCGAAATAGAAATGAAACTGCCACGGACAACTTGTCATTGGGGAGGAATGGAGGGAGGGATTGAGGGATGGTCGAACTGAACCATTGCTGCATAATGCGCTCTTTCAGAAACGTTGTGTGATAAATGAAAGTCTGAACACTAAACAGCCCCCTATTTTATTTACATTGTTATTTCACGAAGTGGGATGGGGGTGGGATGGGTAATAAAAATGCAGATGGAAATAGGTAAAAATGGATAAACTCTGGCATATTGTAAGAGTTCTGGGGGGCTTCTGGCTTCGGGTTGACCAGCAAGAAGGAGTACTGTTGGTTCAAGATCATAAATTTTAACAAATCTGGGACAAGCAGGCGGTGATGCGTTGTCACGGTGGTAATGCGTTGTCACGGTGGTAATGCGTTGTCACGGTGGTAATGCGTTGTCACGGTGGTAATGCGTTGTCTAGTTCAACCAAAGTTGAAATAGTTAAGATCTACAGAACCCAACTGAATTAAATTAGCTTATATTTATGTATATAACTAAAAATATAACGCAACAATCTTTGAACAAAAACCAGAGCAAACTGACTGCAGACCCAAATCGCAGCCTCAAACATTTCAACAACATTGAAGTTATAACCAAAATTTCTCAGTTTCAAAGATTGATCTCTGCAATGATTTTGATTGTATTACGGAAACAATTTATCACTATTTTATAAAATGCTATTTAGACAAGAACACAAGCACTGTGAATTAATGGCAGACTGCACCCAACGGTCTCACTACATTTACTTGTTTAATTATTGCTATTCAACTTATGTTGGCATTGTCTGGAATTTCACAGGTTTCACAGGTGATTTTGTTAATTATTTCTCTGAACTATATATTCATATCAGATTTTTTTGCCACAAGTACGGCTGAAAACCTTAAGGGATCATTCACAAAGCACGAATGCAAAAAATTCGAACTTTTTTTACCACAATAATTAATGCAAACTTTGTGGCGTAGATGATTGGTGGTGGTGGGGTGGGGGCGACATAATATTTTCTGTTGAATTGGGAGGAAATATGCGATCAAGCGCCTGCATGCACAAACTGTTCCATTTGCCTCCATTCGTTCGTGGGCGAAAGGATGCCACGGAGTAACTTTTCTACGAAAGACCTGGAAACTGACTTCTCTGGATTCCGTGGAAATCACTGGAACTTCACTGACGAAAGACTGCATTTCCACATTGCTTCCGAGAAATTCCATGGAAATTCTTAGAACTGAACCACCCCCCCCCCCCCCAGTCTTTCGTGCGTTCCACCAGGAAGTGAAGTTTTCTCTCTCTGCCAATTTTCACTTCCGTATGAAAACACCCCCCCCCCTCCCCATTTCTAATAGGAACATATTAAATGGTGCATGTTGAACCATTCAATAAATACCTTTTAAGGTCTTGAAATAATTTCTGCAGAGCAGACAAGGAAGACTTGGCTGATTATGAACTTTTGTTACCAGTTTCACTTCCGTGAAATTGGACCCAAAATAACTGTAAATGATTGTTGTTTTTTTTCGTTTATCAAATTTCACTGTCAGCATGTGTTTTTTTTTTTTTGCAATTTCCAATTTCTTTTCTTTTTTCTTTTTCTTTTACACATTTGAGTATGTGGGGGGGGGGGGGAGAGAAGGGAGGGTGGAGGGGGCCTTGTTTAAAACACATCTGGTAAAATAATCGACCGATTTCGCCACTAAGCAGTAATTTTAAATACAGGCTGATCTGATAACCATTCAAAAATGCATTTCAGAATTTAAATATTACATTGCAAGCAAATCCAAATTCTGCGAGAGAAAAAAAAATGACAAGAATGAAGAGCTTTTGGTATGATAATGCAAGGAAATTTATTTCCAAAGTGCAACTTGCTGAAGTTCTGGGTGTAAAGTCATCACGTATGTTGATGTGGGCAGATACGACAGGGCCCCCTTGTTTTTCCCACCCCGCTGTATGATATTCAATGCTTTCTTTTTTTAAACACAATGCACAGGGTTATCTAATTTATACGCAATTGACAGGAGTTCTGCGGGAGGGGAGAAGGTAACTGACTCCCACCCCACCCCCACCCCATCCTCCTTAATGTGTATACCCAGTAGAACTAATGTCTCATGAATTTGAACACCTATAAACCAGTAGAAATGATCAGTTAAAAAAGATGATTTTGTTTTATAAATATGAAATCGTTTAAACCATTTTGGAGTCTTTTAACAGTTTTGTCATCTTAGTTTATTTTTTTTTAGTCACCACCATTCGAAACAGAACCATTGTGAAAACTCTTGGCGCTAAATCTACCAACCCGCTTAAACCTTTTCTACGAGCCTTAGAAACTAAACCCCCGGGGATCTTTTCAACTTTTTCATAATAAAAGGTCGGGCAGCTCTTATTTGGAAGCCCTTCCTACCTGTTCCCATTTTTTGTTGGCCCCCACTGGCTTGTTTCACCCCTGACATCACAGTGGCCCGATTGTGATCAAGTCTACTTATTTGCTGTTGAAGAAAAGAAAAAGCACAATGTTTTTATAGGCCTTGCCTTGTTTAGTGCTTTCTTGGATATCGGTATCTTAATAGATTAGTTTACCGTTACATATAAATTATGAATATTTGAATAACTTTTAATAGATCAAAATAAGCCTGAAAACGAAGGAGAGAGACACCAGTGCAATTCCTCTCGACTTTAACAGGATAAATTTGAATTTGTATATTATAAAATATGTTTATTGATTTATGTGATATTTTAGAAACGCAGACGGGATGGAAGGAATCACGTGCTCTGGCCTAGTTTCCGTGATTATTTTAATGAAAGCCGTCACCGTTGCTGCAGGTAGCTGTTCATGGTTTACGTGGTTTTTTTAGAGAGTGAGGGGGTGGGGGGGGGCGTAGATGTTGGAGGTGTTGAGTGTTTATCTGTTAAAGATTTCAGTACGTTTTTATGTTGTCACACTGTTTTTGAATTTAATATTTTTTGCAGCCTGTTAAAAAGCTATTAATCTAATAATGATTATGTTTGATTGGCTACTCTGTGGATCCCATGCATTTCTTTGCAATTTTTAAAATTGAAAAATTTTGTTTATCTCTACTGTCGGAGATCTTTGAGCACACCACAATGACACTGATCGTGCTGTTTTCATGTAATAACTTCTAACCACAGAAAATATACTATTTAAAGAAAAATCCTATAGCCTCTAAAGGGTTTTGAGCTTGCAACAAAACACACAGTGCCTCTGGATAATGTTTTTTTTTTTAAAAATGAAAAAAAAAAACATTTGATCAACTTTGCTTCAAGTTAAATACGATTGAATATAAAAAATTCAAGTTCAATAAAAAGTTGTTTAAGTGTGAGAATGTGAATTTGAGTTATATAAAAAAATAAATAAATAAGTGATTGATAATTCGATAAATTGTTCTTTGTTTTACTCATGTTGATTGAGTAAATTGAACAACCTAAATTAACCACTGGGTTTAGCTCTTTTTTTGTATTCAAGTTTTTGTGTGTGACTTTTGATAATTTTCTAGTTGCTGAATCCAACCCAGAAGCTCAGATTTACCGGGCGATATTTAGGGACTATAATAATAACGTACGCCCCGTTCGGCAAGGCAGTGACCATGTCCACTTAAACATTAGCTTCACGTTCAGAAGTCTCGGAGGAATCGTAAGTAAATCTTCTTTTTTCTGGTATCACCGGGTTGGGGAGGCAGGTGTAAAGGGATTAGGGCATTAAAACTACGAATCAACAGGGGGAAATATAAGGAATTTGCCTCATTGAGTAGTTTATAGCATTTTTTAAACTTAACTCTTCAAATAAAATATTTTAGATAAGGCATTCAATTACAGGATACAGGTTCATTGATTTCAAAAATAATTGAAATTTCCCATGAAATGAGGAAAATGAAAGTTTTGAAAAATTTCAGGAAGTAAATCTTCAAGGAATACAATGTATTCTAACCCAAAAAATCTTTGAAACGCAGTTTAGTGAAAAATAGCCATGATTCATTTACAGGAAGAACGAGAAGAAACGCTTCATGTTGTGGGGTACTTCACACTGGTGAGTTTCATACTTGGGGGGGGGGGGTGATTGGGGGGACGGATGTGGTATTTTTGGAGTCAAACGAAGGGAATAATCGCAACAAAACTGTGTCATTAACGAGTCAAAGTATTTGTTTCGTACAGCTGCTTAACTGGGCTTAGCTGAACCTGCTGGGTTTAGCAAAGCCTGACGGTGTCTTACATACAGAAAATTTAAACATGTTTATGTGAATGATACCTGTCGCTACATGAAAAAGTATAAATAATTGTCATTATACCCTCACTTTACTCTCGTTGCTATACAACAAATACTTACTTTGCTAGCAGTTTAGTCGAAAAGTTGTGTTAAAGGTAATCAGTGATAAAGAGCTTGATAAAACGGATTTACTAACCACAGCGTGCAGTTATACGTAAATGCCATACGGTTGAATTCAATAAAATAAACGGTGTTTAGATTTTAACCGTTGACTTGTTGAGGGGTACACGTGAAGCTTAGAGATCACACGGTATCATGTTAATAAATATAGCGGAATTCTGATCCGGAAAATATTAATTAAAATGCAAAATTGCGAGAATGCAAAAAAAAAAAAAAAAACATAAAAGGAAGAAAAAAACGCAAAAGGAAGCAAAAATACATCAAACGAAGAGAAAGATATAAAATAAATAAATAAATTAATTAATAAATAAAATAAAAAAGACATAAAACAAGAAAAACAAAAGACGCAAAAGAAAGAAAAAAAGAACATGGTACATTCTATGGAATGCCATTTTAATATTTTATTTTGGTATCAAGAATTGCATTTTATATGGCAAAAATTAATTTTTGATATCAAAAAAAATTATTTTTCGAACTTAAAAATCTTAAGGGAGTCACAAATTTATATAAAAGTTAACAAAGCGTTAATTAAATTTTGGCGATGACAAACTGAATTATTGACATCAATAATAACAGCACAATTTTTGAGCTCAAGAATTTTTTTATGCTGTAAAAATTAAAGGAAAGATTCTGAGATCAAAAATTAATTCTTGATATAAAGAAATTTAGAGATGAAAATTAATTCTTAATATCACTGATTACCTAATACTGCTAAAATGGCATTCCATACACATGCACACTTAATATCTAGCCACCAAGATATACCTTAATTCGTGTTTGTCAATTTGATGTTTCCATATTATACCAACCATTGGTAGATTGCATACATAAGAGGTTGTTGTTATCATAAGGTCGTTTGAAAAGTTGAGATAGGCTATTTGAGCCGTGATTTGCTGGGGATTACGCACATGCTTTTATTAAGATTCACTCTCATTCAGCCTATAGGACCACCGGTTACAGCTTCCCATTTTTCGATGGCATCAACGTCACGCAACATCGTATCATTTTTAATCCCCTCTCTCCCCCCCCCTATCTTCTTCCACCTTTCATATGTAAAGATACCCGGTGTAAAATCGGGTGTGTGACTTTTCAATGTTTATGTTCACACTGTGTCATATTTCAAGTTGCTTTTTCAGAAAGAAGTATGTCAGTTCGTTATGTAGGTTTTGGGATGCTTTTTCAATCATGCAAAAGTTGTAAAGGAACATCGCACCCAGCCCAGTTTGAAATACATCACTTGCAGTGTTATCTGGGGTGGAGTTTGATGTAGGGGTTGATATGCCTGTAGGGTGTTTCGCCATTTTCCTCCGAATTAATGAAAGAAAAAAACTTGCATAGAATATCAAAATATAAATAAACTAATTAAAACGATGGTATAGAAAACCCTACTATATGATAATAATGCTTTTTTAGGAATGGCATGATTACCAGCTGACATGGGATCCTGCTGATTATAATGGCACACGTATTATAAAAGTTCCAGCAAGTACAATATGGTTACCCGACTTCACAATATCAAACAGGTTAGCCATTCTGATGGAGAAAAGTTCCACTGACTGATTGATCCCTAGCCGGAGATGCTAAGGGAGGGCGTGAGGGCATGGGATGTATTTCTAAACCTACCACTTAGTATCTATGAACCAACAGCTATTTAAATATAAGTTCTTCTTTCTTGATCTCTGTTCCGCTTGTGTCTTTGCAAATTATATAATTCCCGGAAGTGAAATCTATAATTTTGGTTTCCGGTATGCTTATGTACTGCCCTCGCCCATAACTTGCGAAGAATAATATTAAGATTCAAACCGAAGATCACGTTTTTTAGCTTATATGTACATATACATCGTATCAGCATATGCATTCTACATCATATTTCTAAATCAAATATCTTGTTATTTAATTTGCAGTATCAATGAGTATCACCAATATACATTCAAGCGAGATTTCGGACTTTGGGTACAGTGGAATGGTGCAATCCACTGGGCATTCGGAGGGCTCTTCTCCACCGTATGTGAGCTAGACTTGACTGCCTACCCGTTCGATTCTCACAACTGCAGCTTGAAGATCGAGAGCTGGCTTCATGATGAGACAGAACTAAACATTACTGCTCTTGGCTCAGGATTCGATACCCAGGTAGTCACTTTGGGCGTTGACAGCTGTTTTTTTCTTTTACATTTGTGAAGGAGGAGAAGCGACATTTATCAAGGCTATTTACAGCTTGACGTAAGGCTTCAGACTAACAAGATACTTAAAATTAATAAAATACTCTAAAGTATGTTTTATTAATTTTGGGATTTTACAGAGTATTTGTTCCCTATAAATTTAATACTCAGTATGTCATTTTGCTAATGTTTTTAGAGTTTAGACCGCGATTCACTCTGGGACATGAAGGATATGGATATGTATTACCAGCCAGTCACCAAGGGTTGGCCAGCCATAGCCGTGTCGTTTCTATGGAAACGGAAGATAGAGTACCACGTGTTTAATATTATATGTCCGACGCTATTCGTGCTGGTGGTAGCGCTGGGTGTTTTCTGGTTGCCCGCAGAATGCGGTGAGAAGATCTCGCTTAGTGTTACGGTACTCTTAGCCTTTTCCGTCATACAACTTGTCATCATGGACATCATGCCTGCCAACTCAGAAAAATTGCCTTATATAAGTAAGTAACCGAATGGTAAAACAAAACTGGTTTCCAATTAAAATAAATAAGTAACCCCACTCCTGCTGGTCAATTGACCGAAACTGCCCCCTCCCTCACTCCAAGCGTGTAAGTGCATGTAAGTGTTGTCACAATGTACAGTTACAGTTACACCATTGTGTTCCCTGTTTAGGCGTCATAACGTACTTATGGATGTAAGGCAAGAGACGTGTTAATGTAACAAATGCAGCACATTTGTGTCTCAAGACAATATAAATGTAGCCATTAAAACATGAATATTACATTGCAAAAGAACAAAAAAAAACTTGTATTATTGCAGCCTGTATAATAAGCTTTCTGTGTACTTCTATTTGAAAACATCTTTGTAAATAAATAAGTAATTAAACAATGAAATAAATAAATAAATAAAACGTGATTATATACTGCAATGTCATTTCACTTTTTAGGTCTGCTAGTGGTCGGGGTGATGATTCTGTCCACTGTTTCTGTTTTAACTTCCATGATCGTGGTCTATATGACATTTAAGCCCGCCTCTACCCCAGTCCCACGAGCGCTGAGGATCATGCTCTACAGCAAAGTCAGTGCAATAGCCGGACTAAAGAAGGAGCTGCCTCACAAGAAGTTTAAAGAGCTCAATTCGGATAACGAGTCATTTATTTTGGAGTGCAATCACTCCTCAGATTTCAATTTGAAAAACAGTGAAGGTATTCATGTGTATGATATCATAAGTCATTTGACGAAACTTACAGCGAAATGTGATAAGGAATTGCTCCGTAAAAGCTCTCAGTATGAGCACAAGATGCTAAAACTGGAGGAAGCGAAGATTGGGTTGTTAGAAGAATTAGTGAAAAATGTGAAAACGCTCGTGAAACGCAACGAGGAGGAATCAAACGAAAATGATATCATCACAGAGTGGAAAGTTCTTGCCAAGGTGATTGACAGATTGACATTTGTGATATGTGTAATTGTCATAATTGCGGGTATTTGCAAAGCTCTTAGTGATTTCCTTTGATAATTGCAATTGGAATGTGAATTTACATTGTCCGACACTGGTGCCAAAGTTATGTTCACATATCAAAATTTCATCACTGTGTCAGAATATTAACTTAACCGATATGGTTTTGTTAGTGTTTTATTGATTGCTGCATAGAGCGGTGACGGTTGCCCGGGGTTGACGATTAAACAGTTGATCTAATAGTCCTAAGGGCTCGGGTTCGATACCGATATGCTGTGGTAAGCACAGGTTGAGCCTTTGCTCTCGTTGCCTCAGACATAAAAATATGTTCAGCTTAGACTAAGGTCAAAGGCCACATGAACTGCTATATCTCGGAAAGGGTTGGGAATTGACATCATTTTCAGGTCTCAGCTGTTACTTCACATTATGTAAGGGAAACCTCGTAATCCAATCTCTGAGCTTGAGTTTCAAGGCCAAAGGTCGCCTGATCTATACTTCGTGAAAACTGCTAGAGAAAGAACGATTTTAAAACTCAGTTGGAATTATACAACGTATTGTAACGAATCCGGTTCAGTGTATTTGTTTATTCAACCAACCGGATATCGACGAAGCTGAAGGCTAAATAGAAAAAGTCTGCTTTTGCCTCTACCTTATTATAAGCTTGACGTCTCAGCTTCTAATGCAGCAATCTAATTTAACATACTCTTTTACAATTTCCCGAAAGTAAATAAAATATCCAGACAGTTGTTTATGTGGCAGCTAGTCTAGGGCATTCTTAGAATTCGTTATATCAGCCTTTATTCATTCATTGGGAGTATATCGTGAAATTATACATTGCATTCAATCTTGATTTGCCCAGTAACAATTTAACTTGGGGTAATGATGTAATTTGACTAGGAGATTTCGAAGTCAATAATTTTTCAATGTTGATCAAAGCGGAAAAATTGATAGATACTCCAGATTTTTTGCAATCAAAACGCCACTTCAGTTATGTACAAAAGTACATATTGACTTAATTCGAGTCAGCATTAATATATCATTGACTAGCAACAAGTTAATAATATTTCGTGTTAACTAAAACTAAGTCATTATCTGGTAATCATTTCCATATTCATAGTATCGTTGCATCCATGTTTGCACTAAATATTCATAGTTCATATTCTAGGACTCCTAAGCAGTGCAGTTTGGCTCCAAAATATTATTGCCGCAAATAATACATCTATATAATGGAAGTATCTGTCGGCTTATCAACAGACCACTGTACTTGTACATAGTTTAAAAATAAGTCCGAACTGCAGAATATCCAGGGTTAAATAAAATGAAACAGAAGCATTCAATAAAATTTTGGGCGATAAAAAAGCATCAATCAACTGTTAATACACAAATGTAGTGCATTATTTTAAAAAATCAATAATTCAACCGCCGCAGTTTTAATAGGTTGTTTTAGTGGTCAGCATTTGGTAAGCATTGATTTTAAATATACATGTATTAATATTAATTATAAATTATTAATTCACGTAATAATTCTTTGTGTTTTAAACCTTCCTCTTTTATTGTATCTTATTATATGCAAAAATATATGCTTTAAATAGTTTGGTTGACGTTGGACATTTATATTCTTAAGTGACTTCGCGTTGCAGTAACGATGTGTTTTTGTATTGATTGATGGAAAAAATATGCAACAAAAATAAATACTACCCAAAAATATACACTTTAATTCGTGTTCGACGATACAATAAAGTCTACACAGATCTGATATCCATTTTATGTCAAGTTCAATTGACAGAATTTTGCCTGATTTTGCACTAGCGACATGCAAAACTTTTCGGACACCATGTCTCAGAGATGAAGCAAACGCTCACTAATCAAGTTTTAAGTGAGTAATTGATTAGAATCTAATGATTTTCAGGAAAACACAGTACGGAAACTTTCACTTAATATTTAATAGCTTAAACCTTGACCTTCTGCTAAATCAAACTTTCGTGGCAAAAACTAGAGCAACCTGTGAAACTAATCTTCTGCGTGTTAATGGTAATTCTTCATTTGCGGTAAGCTAAAAAAATTGGCAGTACAATATCAAATTATAAACAGAAAAATTGTATAAATGCAAGCACTGTAAATTTACAACAATACCCACTTTCAGTACTTTTCAATATCCTTCAGTAGCCGCCACTGTGAAGATGCTGCACTAAACTGATCTGCGCTGTCAGAAATATCTACAAATCTTCCATCTTCCAGGTCAATATTTAACTGTACGTTTGAATAGATTTATTGTAACGTTGCTCATTACAATAATTATATATATATAAGTTTTTGGTGAAGTGGTTATTACTACGGGTAATAATTGATGAACAAAGACTTCTGTGTTTTAAAAAGTATATCAGTTTTAATTCTTTCGTTAAAATGGAGTGACCAAATACACAGAGAATGTAGTCACTGGAAAGGCTCCGCCGTACACAGCTCCTCCTGGCGACACACCTACAACTCTCACGAGGTTGTACGCAAAGCATGTGAAAAAGCCCGAATTGGAAACTGTATTTAAGGGATTCTCTGTTCGGATATCATACAAGGTCAGGACGACGGCGTCGTTGATCATGACGTCACTGTGGATTATATCGTTGGAATTTCTGGAGCAAGATTTCATTTTTGTATTAGAAAAAAAGTCAATAATTCAATGTAGTTGTATCAAAAAGAATAGAGCGGTATGAGCGAGCTCAACGTTAACTATTAGCTAACTAAAGGCCTAGATTAAATTAATGTATTATCTTTTTGCCTACCCTAATTCTTATGTTGAAAATATTTTTAATCGAGCACAAGAATATCTCTGATACTATAAATTCACTTCTTCTAAATCTCTTTAACAGATGATAATTGATTCTTTATTTCTTTATTAATGCTATCAGTGACCACACCACTGTCTTTGTTAGGTTTTCCGTTATATCATCACATCCTGGTTTGATTATAAATAGCACCGACCTCTGTATAGTAACACCGATGTAATAAACGCCATCCATAGGGCAGGTATATATTCCCGTTTCATTATTGTAGTGGTTGCCATAGTTACTCAGATTATTTTCAAACACAATGATGTCATCACGTTCATGTACTTGACTAGATTCCTTATAGGCAGTAAATCCCAATGCGCCATCACTTAGGTATAATGAGGTATCGCCTAAAGTAGATCTTTTGCATTAAAATGAAGTGGAATTATTTTCATGTAACAGAACGCTTTTACAAAGAACGGGTGGTTGACCTTCAGCCTTTAACTGCAAACTACAAATCTTAAACTATAGAAATTCATTCGCATTCTAGAAAATAACTGTTTCGTTCACATTTCAACATGTTCAGTGATAACTCAATTAATTTTAAAGTATGTCTAAGCTCAAAGTAAACCCAGATATGACCTTAAACAAACATAGCCATAAAAGAACGTGAGAATATGAGGGAGTTTTTTATACTAAAATACCGAAATACACATAGCCCAATTCTTTAATTTATACTACTCACTTCTGCTCAAAATCTGTTCAGTGTGGATCTGTTTGAGTTTTAATTGTTCTATTTGAGTTTTTAACCGCGCATTTTCATCTTCCAGCCTCGTTCTAAACCACATGTTATCGTCTGCTAGCTTGGCATTCTGTTGCTGGAGCTTCACCAAGGCAGACGACAGTTCATCCAGTCTTCCTTCTATGTCTTTGCGTTGTGTGTCTGTCTTCCCTTCACATGAAAAGTCCTATAAACATTTCATAACGCCAAGTTCAAATATTCACAACTCTATTGATAATAAAAGTTGTGAATCTCTATCATATATCGCTTATCGGAACATTCACAATTCGAAATCGCTTCCAACTTTTCTATTTTTAGTTTATTACAAAGACATAGATTTACTTTGATGTGACAAGTATTGGTGAAATACTTACATACGTATGTGCAGAGAGGATTAGCACTACATAAATCAAAATATTCTGAAATACTTCCATTCTTAGTTTTAATATTTTCAAAGCAAAGGTATTTCAAGATAACGCTTCTAAGTTCTATCTAACATATTTAGAGATTGTGTTGCACCGTTCAGTGTTTGGGACACCCTTTGAAGCTTCCGGGACTTACACCAAACATTAATGTTTTTGCTAACAGTGTATCTGAGGAATGGCGTAACCTATGCATTACATTCAGAACAAGAGAATAATTTTAAATATAATAACAAAACAACAAAACTATAATTTCTCGAAATTGCATCTCAAAAGGGAATGGTTTGCCCATGTGAATCAAGTTATCACATATGACATGGTCTTGACGAGTTTGTCGTATACGATACTCTCATCATTACACATCGTTTTCTGATATGCAAATGCGTGGTACTCAATACTACGAAATTTGTTCATGGGAAAGAATGATAAAAGTACGCCCATCGTTTTCCAATGCTTATCCTTATGAAACAAAATCTAAGTGGTATACCGATTCACAGGTGGATTAACAGATTACAGGAACTGAGCTCTCGCAAAGCTATAAAGAAATAAATATTTCTTGTCTTGTATTTTATTGGAAACAAAAATTACCTTAGTTCAATATGTCCCTTTTAAACTAAGATGCAACGACAAGTCGTCCTTCCCAGAAAACTAAAAATAACTGTTGCCGAGAAACATAAAAATTTTCTCGAAACACCTCTACCTAGAAATATCTCAGAAATTCAGAAATACATTCAGAAATAAATAACGGAAATTATAAACATGTATTGATATAGACTCTATCTGGTTTTACCCGTGGTAGAAATATGAATTTCTATAAATATGAATTAATTAATAAATTTAAATAAATTCTTAACACAACTTTTAGTCCTATGAATAGTTTAGCTAGCTAATGATTACATTAATCTGTTAAGTGGTTGATTTAATCTGGTATCATGTAGTTTGGATGAAATTCTTAAATTGGCTTGAAAATAATCCTGAGTGTAGTCTTGTGTAAAGTAAGGATCTTTATTTTTCGTCGTCACATACAACAAAGGAAATTGCATATTACAAATACATATTTTGCAACTATATATTGAGAACTTATACTTCCTGAAGTTTTGCTGTCACTGTTTATTTTATACCTTCCTAAAAAAAACTTTATAATTAAATTAACGATCGGAAAACACATCGATGACTATGGTGTTAAACTGTTAGCTACGAGTGGCGATATAATAGTTTTAAAATGTTTATGTCTTTAAATTGTCATTTGCATTGGTAATTTTGCTTTCGTATAAGCTTCTTGAGTAATTTTCACACTATTGAGAACTAATTGTCAACTGATACCTAGTCTGAAAATATAACAGGTTCCCTGTTCCCCATCAGAATAAAACAGAAATATCAACACAATAAGTTGCATTAGATTTTAATTTGGAAACTATTGGCTTGTTCTACAAGGATTTTTTTACAAGGATTACTATATTTTGTCTTTCCATTCATATCAGGTTCTTCATACAATTTTATAAATTATAGGATACCTATGATGCTTTTTATTAAGGGCATATGCCTCTTGATTTTTATGTTTTATGAAATTTTATATGTTTAGAATGAAAAACATGATTGTGATTATAAGCAAATTTATTTTACAATCAAATTGCGAAAAGAGAGGTTTTAGTACAATGATTTAGAAGGTAAAAACCTATGATTAGGTTAGAGGTAAGTTTGTTCTACATTTACACTGCTAAAATAGGGGCGTTCTGATAATGACTTAGCAT
Source organism: Protula sp. h YS-2021 (assembly GCA_949752745.1). Lineage (NCBI taxonomy): Eukaryota > Metazoa > Annelida > Polychaeta > Sabellida > Serpulidae > Protula > Protula sp. h YS-2021. Next base: position 18,157,867 of record OX457032.1, read on the forward strand.
CAATCACAACTTGCTCCTCATCCCCATAAAGCACATTGCTACGCTGACAACTTCCTATAATTTGCATGACAACAAAAACACAAATCAGTACGATGAAACATGCTGACGAAACAAACATAATGTAATCCTCTCCATATTCTTCAAATACATATCCTGCTAAATATTGATAAGGAATTTTGCCAAGTCCAGATCCCATCAACAGAATCATAGTGGACATACTGTTCATGTTCAAGTAGAGATTCCCCCATCCCATGCCAGCGGGAAACAGAACAGCGAGAAATAGACCGAAGGTACACGTTAATATCCAGAATAGCAGCGCGTTCTCTTCCGCGTATATCGCCATGGTGATCATACACGCCGCTGATACGCATATCGACGTTGGTATCATTATTTGTACAATCACCCAATGTGCCACTAATGCTCCACCTAGAACAGATATTACTATTAAATATTAAATAATTTGCACAAAATCTAAAAAATATTATGTAAGTGTCACAATAATTGCATCAGTATATTCCACGTAGATAAGCATAACGTTACAGAAACACGTATCTACATTTGTGTAAATGTGTAAATATTACTAAATGACAATATTATTAATTACGAGGCAAGTTGTGACAAACAGGTATATAAAAAATCATAACCGAGGTCATAAGATACTGGTTTACAGCCGTATAATGTCCATCCTTTGTCATATTTTCATAGAGCTAAAATGTTCTTACCCAATCGACCAAGTGCATAAGCTAACCAAAATGCAGAATTTAGCAAAGAGGCTTCCTCATCAGAAAAACATAGATCACTTTCTGTTGCAAAAGTAAACAAGTAGTCTGAAAAAGAAGACTGTCCACCTCCTAGATGCATGTAATAGAGGAAAAGACAAACGAGGAGCTCCAGTGAATAAACCCAGTGACCATTAGCGCACGATCCTGGATTCAACATTGCCTTTGTGTCTCCTTCAGGTGTCCAAGTTTCGAAGCCTTTTGGAGGATCTGTTATAACAAAATAAAGATACGCACACGCTATTAATAATATAATCGCGGCTACTACAACGTAACAGTACTCAAAGTTTGACTCAATATCTGTATACTCTTCTGTTTTGTATATATCCACAAGTATCCTTTTATCTTGCCATCCTTTTGATTTGGAAGAATAACACGTGGTGGCGTTGCTGTCATCATCAGAGCCAGATGAAATGAATGGACGTGCTAGCTGTGGTGCAATAACGGATCCGAGGCCAAAGCCAAAGTGGGTGAGGAGCAATGGGGTGGCCGCATACTCCTGCCATAGGTGCATCACCATGGTATTACCACCTAAAATATCACCGCATATCTTTACACATTATGTATAAAATAAAAAATTCATAATGCGGTCAAGATTTTAAAAATAAATGGTTCTGTTTTGTAAATTCGACGCCCCAATATTTAATTTAGTTTATAAAAATCTAAGTACTCAGCAAATTTAAAATGCTGAATTATTTCTCACATGGTACATTTTGCAGGTTTTAAGTTGTCTAAGTTGTGTTTACTTTTGCTGAGTATATCTTCATTCTTACTTCCAGACAGATAATTGAAGAGACAATTCATAGAGTTTAATTATGTTGATAAAAATCAAAGTTTTTTATTTTGAATTCATAGCTAAAATCTGGAAGGGTTTCTTGTATTTTACTAGTTTGAAACTGATTAAATAGAAAAGAAATTACTTAAATTTTAACATCAAGGGTTGCTGTAGATAATAGTTATATTTCATGCAAGGACACTTATTTCAAAAGACCTCAACGTGTCGTGCAACTTCATTTCTTATAGTGAGTTTGTTATCGAAATAATATAACAGCAACGAATAACAGAATTAAAACTTGTCTGCTGCATATACAACTTTTTGAGTGCAATTTATTGACTTTTTTTGCTACTGAAAAAAATACATTAACATTTTATTATTTTACCAGTCTACAGCCAAAAAAATTTAGTGTACTCTTAAAACTTACATTAATATTTTTAGCTATCAATTTCGTCGACTCTCTGTTTGCATACTTATACCAGAACAACATCTGGTACAGCCTATTTTTTAGTATTTTTAGTATGCTTACAATTTGAAAATGGCCGTCATCTGAACTTACCTACATTAAGAATACCTTCTGATGTTCCTGCCGTCCAGAAGAAGAACACGACATACCACAACGAGTTTCCCCAAGGTGCCAGAGCAATTGTAGCCATACCCGCAATGGAGAGAAACATTAACAGCTCTGCCTGCTTGTAGAATATGCGAAAGACGAATCCACCTGATGCAACCAAACAAAATTATAGGTTTCTTTTGCTCCTTTGTTCTAAAGCATTTTTACTGACTTCGCAATAATTTCTCTTGCGAATTGTGGCTTTGATCTTCTTTTAAAAATACACTGTGGTGGATTCGGGTGATTACATTAAAATTCATGCATAAAAGGTCACTGCATCAAGTTCATAAATGATTCCATTATGAATTTTAAAATTACTTTGCGCAGTTCTTTAGTACAGAGTAATCTTACAGGCTGCTGTAATTTCAATACGGCGAAACCTCGAAAATATGAACACATCGAAGCAAATTATGATTGAATGTTAAAATGTTATTATTATTATTATTATTTTTATTATTATTGTTATTATTATTATTATTATTATTATTATTATTATTATTATTATTATTATTATTATTATTATTATTATTATATTGTTCTTATAGAATCATTCATGTAGCGCTTATAAATGAAGCCTGAGCGCTTAGCAAACAAACTAAAAGCTAATAAATAAATTTAATTAGAGATATAAAAAATGAAAATAATATGGAATAAAATACAAAATTATACATAAGTTGGGCGTAACACACGTAAAAGATCTTTATTGACCTTATTGATTTTTATACGTGGGTGAACTAAAGTTATACTGTTCTCTGATCGAAGAGCTCTTGGCGGAGTACGGAGTGAGTAACTCCGTTAAGTACGGTGCAGTATCTGTGAACGATTTCTACACGAGACATAGAATCTTATATTCAACTCGCTGTTGAATAGGAAACCAATAAATCATTGAAAATTCTAATCATTGCCGATTCGGTACTTTGATTGTTCTTATACGCAGATTGATAGTTTCAATTTTCTGCAATATGGACAGATAGTTCACGAGACACAGCTTTTTTATTAGTTTACTGAGAAAGCAAACGTTTGAGACTTGTCTATAGTTATTCATTGTCTATGGTAAAGCACGTCTCTTGTGTAGTGGTTTAACTATAGCCTGTTTATGATATTCATGAACAGCTCCATCACTGAGTGAAAGATTGATTATTTTTGTGCAAAGGCATTTGATTACTCCTTTACAGAAAGTGTGGGAAATGGATCTAGTTCACAAAATTTTTTCGGTTATGAAGATATCAGTTTTTATGATTTCACAATAGGAAATCACGGAAACTGGTCAGTGGCTTTTCAGTATCTGAGACATCAAATTGAAAAAGCATAGTCATATCTTTTCGAAAATTCTACTTGAATCTTGTCTGCCTTTGCTTGAAATTAATCGTAAAAGCATTTGAAAAAATTCTGCAGATGAATGCTCTGCGGTGTGCCGTTCATAATTCTGTTCACAGTAGTAAATAGATGTTTTGAATCATAGCTATTCTCTATAATAAAGTTATTCAAGTATTCAGATTTTTTGGAGTCAATACATTTTTCATATTTCAATCGATCTTTATGAAAAATATTTTTGTCGATTTCGAAGCCGCTTTTGTTTCATTTACGCTCCAATCGCCTAACACCCTTCCTCTTTTCGAGAATATCCTCTACATATCTTAAGTTTGTTTGCACTGGATATTATATAACAGCCCACATAAAAAGTTAATACGGTCCCAGTATCAATCAGTGTAGGAAAAGGCAATTTATACAATTATACGATAAGACACTTGTTGTTAAATATTTCAACATACACCATGTACACCTTCACTATTCTTAGTCCAATGCACTTTCACTGTAGGAAAAGACCCAAAATAAAATCGACCTGAAGTAATGTCAGTTTTGACAAACGCCAAAGTCTATTTTCCAGAGTTCTGACATATTAATAAGAAACAATAATGTGAGCTTTAGTTACTTCCCGTAAAACATTAAAGTAAGAAAAACATTCCCGTGTAATACCCAAGTGAAAACCATCAGTAAAAACATCCACACTATGAATAGTTTTTCTGTGTCCTACGGAAGCAATCAAAGCAGAATCTGCCGGAAAGCAATGACAGCAAGACCTCGTGCAGCAAAAGCTAAACTTGTCTCTTGTAGTATCATTAAATTACAGTCAGCCAAAACTAACGTTGGCACATAAAACACAATTTGAATGAAATTAAAATCATTGTAAAAGATTTTTTACATGGTTATTAATAATTTCCAAATACAAACGTTGCTTAATGTCACCCTCAAAAATCTGGTTTACTTTGACGAAGACTTACCTATGAGGGCTCCGGTGACAAACCCAAAGCTTTTCCCGACAAGGACTAAGGATATATCATCTGTACCGACCCCCAGGCTATCGCGTAAATCAGGTAGTGTAGGTCCGATGACACCTGCGTACAGTCCCTACAATGTCCACATTCTTCTAGAACCTTTTATGCTTTATTTGCTAATATGTACATGGAAAATTATATTGCCTTTACATTTTGCCCAACTATAAAGTACAGTGAATTGTGGGAATTGTATAAAAACCTGCTGCAGCTGAAAAACAAAATATAAAAAAATGCACAATACATTTAAAATTAAAATATATCATGCAACTCATTCTGTTTAAAGCGCTGTCTGAATGACACTTCGATTGTCAATTAAAACTTGTTTATTAAATATGTCCTAATTTAATGAAACGATTATTTTGGCTCTGCTTCAGATCGATACTTTTTGATAGTGCCACTAAAAGTTTAATGCAAGATCTTCCAAAAAAGGTGTTTTATTGAGCAGACATTTGGGAAGTAATAAGATAACTGCATACTAAGAGCACCGATCTTTAAAGGGCTAGTTTATTGGCAATACAAGATCAGAACTTAAACTAACGTAGATTCAACACATTAAAGAATATCTCTTTAATGTTATGTTTTCTAAAAAACAAAATTACCCAATTTGTAAACATCATCAGCACACTTACAATTGATATCCAAGCAGCAATGATCATAGTTTGTTTAGATATCCTATACGCCCGGAACGGATCGAATTTACCTCCAGGCCGAGGCGGTTTAACTTCCGAAACTTCTTTCTCAGGCCATAGCTCTCCATTCGTAACTGTTTTTATTGTTTGATCTTGGGACATTGTGCTAAAAATTTATGATAATATTTGACACACTAAATCATATGTCCTCTGTATCACTTTGTTGTGACGATATTAACTTATCTTATTTTGTGAACTTACACAGAATATTTTGTAAGTGTGTGAAATGCAAATACTAAGTACGGTTATTAAACTAACTTACTAGATGTTGATAGATGCTTTTTGATATCCAGTTAACATGTATTGGTTTTAATACATTAATGATACGTACAAATAATGAGAACAATGCTTAAAAACCACCGGGGATTACTCTCATACCATCTAGTTACCATGAGTGTCAACGACTTTATAAAGCGACTCCTAAACGCCAAACAAAAACTTTATCATGACCGTATCCGATTCAGACAGGGATATTTCAGCTCATAAACAAAAAAAGATCTGTGGTTCTGTGGTAGTTTAAATGATAAATTACATGGCCCGACATTAACTAGTACACCAACTTCGTGCGGCTGCTTTACCTACTTCAGAGTTGCCTGATTATTGCTAAATATGCTTTGTTTATCTCTTATTTACAGCTAATGTATTAATATTTCTCCGCTTCGTTACAAAGTACGATTGTACTGTTCATTAAGATTGACCCTAATTAAACACTTACGTACTGACGAAATAGTTAATGCTATTTTAGTTAATGCTATTTTATAATTATTATTTCTGTTGTTTTCTGTAGAATAATATAAAACTTCTAGATGAGAAGTTTATTTTGGTGAAAAATATAAAAAAGCTGTACAGCCATGTTGATTGAAACCTTTTCTTATCAATATATATCTATAAGATGACGTGCTGTTGACAGGAGAGGCCTTATTGTAATATGTACATTGTGTATGATAAGTCAGAGCTTTAAAGTGTTTCAAGATGTTGACATTTTAGCGGAGGGTTATATAATGTTTTAAGAGGTTGGAGATGCACATCCCATGATGAATATTAAGAAGGGTTCCTTTCCATAGATTTTAGCAAATAATCCAAATACATTCAAATATTTGTCCTATGTTTCGGCTTTCCACAATATGTGTTGAATCTTGTACCTAGAGCAGGATTAATCTTGGAGGCAGAGGAGACTTTTGTTTCAAAACCCTGTAAAGTAAATTAATTGTGCAACAAAAACTGAACAGTTATAGAGGCTAATAAAAGGTTTGCTTTCTTACAAGCACAAAGAGATACAAGCTTGAGTAGTTTAAATTTAATTGTTACATGATTTGGTGATTTGGACAAATGGTATAATCTGACTGGTCGTTAACCAAGTCAATAATGTTTAAATGCTGACTGTAACGCAAGCCAGTTAATTCCTTTAACAAAACGTAAGTTGACTTAAAGGTCAACAGTTTATTGCGGATCAATAGGACTTAAAGTAACTTAATATCTGGTAAATGTTGACTCAATGGTGCAAATCCAGGTAGACGTGTATTCTCAAACGAAACATCTTTTTGATTTTTTTGTTATTTTTCCTTTAATTGAGTGATTGATTAAGACGTAAACGGGAGCAATCTGGCATCTCCAGCACTCCGTGCCACCCCCACTCTGCCAGGCATAGTCATAACGAGCGGAGATTGATGTGTGTAGGCCAGAAATACAGTCAAATTATACATGATGTATTGGGGGACAACCCCCTTTAGAATAATTACCATCAACATTTACTTCTTGGAGTTTTGTTTGCTAAATTACACAACAGGAAGTTTGCTTTGTTTTGTGGTGGCAGAAAAATTTCTATTAAGTGTCTCCTTTTCTCTGTTTCTTTTTGTACTATCTACTTTTCTGCTCTGGGGTTTCTGAGATGATTCAAATTTGTTCCTTAAAAACCAACAAGTCACGTATCTATTTTTTTACATTTAAAAATTGTAATAAATCATTTCTTGATTCTCGGTTGTTTGGTTATTTTTCATTTGTCTTACAAACACATACATGTGTAATCATAAAGGTGGATATTTGCCTTTTTGCAGCATTGTTTATACTAAAATCTGCGCCAAAACAGACCAGTCTAATCACTGCCATAATCATTCATATTTGAACATGTTTTTGTACTATTTAAAGAGATCACTATGTCCAGTGAAAAAAGTGCTTTAATAGTGAGAGTTAATTGGATGCCATTTGTTCAGCTGAGCCACCAGATGTGAACCTGGAGGTGGATTCTTTGGATTCCATGTCAAATAAATATAGTGTATTCCCGGCAATATGAACACCTGTGGCACTACACTCATTTAGTTCGATATGCCATATTCGTGGGGATTCTTCATAATGGAAGGCACATAGAATGCGACCATCGAAAAGTGATCCTATATGTGAGGTTGTCTCTTTAGTCTGGTGGTCCTGTCAAACGGTTCCGCTGTAGTGGCAATAAAATAAAAAAATTCTTGCACACCACATTTTAGTTTAATAAATCGTAGCCACTAGCCGGGTAAAATGCCCTTGCGAAAAATTTAGAAAACAACATTTGCTACTGAATGTAACTGAGTTCTGTTGACTGTTGTTATTTCATGAGACTCAAAAGTTACGTTCAAATATAACTCAAAGAAATGCTTTGATGTCTTATCTTTGCTGCTTAAATAAACAGCAAATATAAAAAGGGTTCCAAGATGAATATTTCTGACAAATGGTCCGACGTTTTGCAGTAATCAGGAAACCAATGAATCTCGAAGTTGTAATATTAAGCTAAATTGTTATTTGCACAATTGAAGACAATTATGGCGAAAGTGTAATTACCACTGAAGAATTGTGTCTTAGTCTTGGGCAGTCTTTGAAGTTCTTATCAGCCGATCGCCTTCGCTGTAGCTTTTATAGCTTGTTGTCAGATATTGCTTATAGGCCATCCTATGTCTTTGAACTATTTTTAATTTTTGTACTATCAGCATGCATTGTAATCTGCATGATTGGTAGACTTTAGTTAAAACAGGTGTTTGCCAACAGTTTTGGTATAATCGATAAAAGACTTGGATTTTTTTGTTAAATTCCGGACAAAATGGCATAAATAACGTTATTGTTTTTTTTTTTCGAAAACACGTCTAAGCTTTTAAAAGAAATAATAATGCTACACTGGGAGATATTCTCTGAAAAATCCATTACCAGGACATTGTTTTGATAATTTAGCCACAGGTATTAAATTTTGTTTTGAAATTAAAAGAACTAATGTTTTACTGAATAATATGCATATATAAAGCAACACACAAACTTTTAAATAATTTTTGGAGTAATTATTATTCGTATTAAATCATTGCAATTATTTATTTGTCAACAACGAAAGAGGTTGCAGAGCATAATTTGACACTAGCATTTAACATAAATGACACGGTGTGCACGAGTACAGTTCCACAGTGTGCCCGACCACACTGTGACATTGTGCGTGGTCACAGTGCCACACAACATCCGATCACACTGCCACAGTGTGTGTGATCACAGTCCGACATATTTCTTATAGCAAAATTTTAACACATATGGCACCGTTTCATAGAAAACCGAAAATTTGCAAATATTTAAGCAATGATCTTCGGATCTTAACACAAAATAGTATGGTAAAAATTTGGTTCACTATAGCACTATTCAGATTTGTTTGCATAAAAAGAGTAAGGATTTTGAGATGCTTGGATGCTGAGATCAGTAGTGATCCAAAGACGATTTGTCTCAGTGCGTGTGTCGGTAGCTAGACATGTTTTGTGTGATTGCCTCCATCCTTCTTGTTAATATTGAAATTGATGCTCAAACCTGTAATGGTCTTACTAAGAGCTCCTATTATTTTAATGCTCAAATCATTATTTAATGCTTGTTTGCACCATTCAGCAAAATTCGTGGGATCTAAGGTTGTGACACTGCTTTGCATCGGTTAGCCAAAGGAATGTTTACAACTGGGCAGTTCATCAGTTTTGCTTTAGTATCACAGGGTGTTTTGACAATGTGGGATTTTAGGCATTACGTCAGACCATTTCATATTCTTAAAAGCTGAAATAAAAGTGATATTACTCTCCATCTGAGATTATATTAGTGGGTGTTTACCCAGAGAGATTCGGAGTTCGAATCTCATTTACGTGGATGTTTCGTAAATAAAGAGAACTATTGTTTTAAATAAAACATGATCAAACACTTTGTCTTAATATAAAATCAAGGTGATGTCAACTTATTCCGATACCAATTTAAGTATAATGGAAAGTGTGGCGTCATTAAATTGATCAGACCATCAAGACAATCTCTGATTACTTTAGCTTCTCCGATTAATGCCTTGTAGGAGATTTCTCAAACGCCTCTTCTTGTTTTTTATTAATATATTTATTAGTGTTTTTTTAATTTAGGATTAATTACTGCATTACCATTATCCTTTCTACTGCTGAAAGGGTATGAGTTACAAATCAGTGCAAAGATTAATGTCATTGATTAATTCCTACACAATCCGTAGCTCCAAAGTGTTAGATTCTTTCTACAGTGCGTTTCGTCTGAGCTGCACTTTTTATGAGATGATATAAACAAAACTCTGAACTAAATTTTTGTGCAGAAAAATATGCAAAATCGGCTTATTTTCTAAGGTGCTAAGTGCTAAAAAGGTGACTTGGACGAAGTCTTGTTTCCATGTTTCCATCATTTGAATAAAACTGGAAAGAGATTTTGAATGATTGGCCTTTGAAGGAGATTTCCCAATTTATTTTAAGAAGAGATGACACAATTTCTCTTCATGAGAATGTTGCATATAGCTTTGTAGTGTATTGTTCCTTAAAATCAAACTGAGTACCTTTGGCTGAAGAAAATGTAGAAGATGTTTAAGCCATGGCGATACGTGTATATATTTATAAAGTCATGTATTAAGTTATCTATAAAGCTGTGTGTGAAGTTATGTATAAAGTCATGCCTAAAGCCATGCATAAAGTTATACATAAAATTAATGGTTGTTGATAAGTCTTTTGCAGGAATGTAGTTTATTGCAGGATGGATTATTTATGCTTTGAATTAAATAACAATTGCTTTTTTCAAAACTAAGTCTGAAATGCACCACTCTGGCCTTCCTCAAAATAGAGATAACATTTAAGGATCAACCTTACCCAAAATATTTGTCAGAGGATCGAACGAAGCGTTTTTTGGATTACTGGACAAACATTTCAATCAAACATTGTTCCATATTAAACTCAAATAATCAGGCAGCTAAAAAAGCTCAATCATACCACACCACTTGATGGTGCACTGTATGGGCAAAACGACATAAACGGGTCAAATTTAAAATGTTGAATTCGCAAATACTGTTAAATGAAGGGATTAATAATTGGAAATCATGAAAAAGATATGCCGATTTACTGATGGAGCAAACTGTGCCATCAACTTTCATTTCTTTCCAAGAACTAAAATCGTTTAAGCAGCTGTCAGAATTAAAATTAATCAAAGAAAAAGCTATACTAATCTGATCCTATTCGTGGAAAAAACAACAGACAAATCAAATCGGTTTCAAAACGGCTCGTTAAGGCTTTAATGTAGTTGGAATTAACATAGGTTTAGAACACAGCTCTAACCGTGAAATAAGCTTGTTAGGGAAATAAAAAAATGGTTTCTGAATTTGGAGCTAAAGACATTTGTGCACAATTAGCAAATACAAGTATCCAAAAGCTTTGGAATATAACCTGTTTCATAGCATGAATAATCACAATATGAGAAAAACACTAACATAATTTTGGCACAAAAGAACTAAACTGTATTATTTGGAGTCACAAACCTTCAGAAGTCAAATACAATACCTTACTCGCTGATAAAGCGGTGCGGGGGGGGGGGGGGATGGAGGGGAAGGGGTTTGCACTTTGTGCAATGGACATTGAAGGCATGAAAAGTGCTTTAAAGCTTCATGGATTTGGCGAATTTTATTATGATGAGATTATAACCCAGATCTTCTGAAGATACAGATATTTTTTATAAACCTGTGTTGTAAATAGCAATCCAACAATATGATCATTTGGAACAACATAGATATTTTATTTGCAGGAAAAAACAATCTAATATCATGAATGACAAAAAAGGCATTGTATACAGTGGAACCTCTGAAATCGGACCACCCTCGGGACCGGATAAAATGTGCCCAATTTCAGAGGTGGTCCCATTTGGGAGACTTGGTCCTACTTTGGTAGAATTTTGCGGGTTGACCACAGATTCAAGTTTGATGTCCAAACACATTGATTATCTCAATGTTATCATTGAGACTAATGTCTTTTCTGTTTCTATTAACTTTTTCTCAGTTTTCCATTTTGAGAAAGTTTTAGCCATCTTTTTCTTATTTAAAGTACCTTTATGTGCTTAAACTGAAATTTAATTGTCATTATGAACTTGGTGGCAATTGGGTCGGCTTAAATACTAAAAGAATAGGCACCACATAAATTAAGATTCTCGGGTTTGTATATTGTCAGCCGGGTAAACGGTCATCTGCCCCCCCCCCCCCCCGTTCAACTGCTCCCAGTCAACTGCCCCCCCCCCCTTTTTGCAACCCGGACGACTCCCCCCCCCCCTGCAATTTGACGGGGTCGTCATCTGCCCCCTTCTTTTTTTAGTGGAAAAAAAGTCTTTCAAAAATTAGGCAATTGTGATGTCCCTGTCTACTTTTTCTCTGAAACAATTGATCTTCATTAATCTATTCACCAATATCGATCTTAGGAGAGACTGATCCGTAAACTAATTGCAATCCTAATTGCAATTAGTTTCCTATTGGTGAACTGCAGTTTACCGAGGTGCAATACATTCAATAAAATAAATATAATTTTATTCATTGTGTCTTTGTAAGCCAAGAACCCAAGAAAAATAGTATATGGAGGGGCCAAGCGACCACCCCTCCACTCTGAAGGGGGGGGGGAGCCGACCGGGTTGCAAAAAGGGGGAGCAGATGACAGGGGGGGGGGGCAGTTGACCGGGGGGCAGATGACCGGGATTCTGTCAGCCGCTATTGTTTAGACAAGGTACAAAAGTATAGATAACATAACTAAGCCCCTCTGTTTGGTTACACACTTGCTACCATAATCCCTAGCAACAATATCTAAAGACGGCAACATGCTCAGTGTTGTAAGTAATGTGCCGCAAAAATACAATGGATTCCCCACTGACTGACAGTGGTCCGATCTCAGGCATTTTGAGGGCTCGGGACCGAAAAAAGCGGTCCGAAGTGGTCCTATCCGAGGTGGTCCCAATTGGGAGTTTTCTTAACCATTAAAGTCTATGGAGCGCATTTGGGACCGAAAAACAATGTGCCCTAATTCAGAGGTGGTCCCAAGAAGGAGGTGGTCCGATGCCGAGGTTCCACTGTATATGCAAGATGTCACGGACAACTATGAAAGTTTTCTCTCGAATTGAACTTCAACAAATATTCAATTTAAAATTGATTTTCTATAATCTCTCATACATAAGAGTGTACATTTTTTATGTTTCATACTTGAATCATATAACTGCGATGCATTGTAATTAAAATATTTTGAGTGCTATGTCATCCCGCATGTAGTAGAGTACACTGTCTGGTGTGCAAAGGTAAAGGTTAAAACGTGAGTAACAGACTGTATTGTGGTGCTATCGTACTTTTATTGTCATTAAAACTGAAAAAAGGTCTCATTAACTTCGTTTATCGTAAGTTTTCTAATGATTCAATGCCGTGCGTCGTAAAAGTTCTTAAAACATTAATGAAATCGGGATTCGTCTATTAAAATGGCTATTGCAAATAAATATATTTGTTAATTTAGCTCTCTGGCTTGATAAATACTGGAAAATTAGCCTACTATTATTAAAACACGTAGAAATGCACATACTTGAAATTTTTCTCCCAATGGTCTTACTTTTGAACCAAGAACAATAAAAACTGAAGTGGTTTTATGGTGTTTTATTCCATACTTTGCAATAGTCAATACTGGAATTGCTTGAAGCACACATAACAATTTTAAAATATAGAGTAAAATTTAATTTACCAATTAAATTTTAAAATCAGTAAGTAAAAAATATGTATTTTAGGATATTATATGACACACTGGAGAACTGTCCAAAATGCATTTAAGTGACTGATGAAACACCGCCAAATCGCTCGGCCATAATTGACAAACAGACCCACCCGCCTGTGGTAGGTCACAGATACAGCCAATTCTGTCTCTGTTCTTAAGTTTTCTTTGTTGAGTGTATCTAAATGAAGAGATCCTTCGTTGTGATGCGGATGAAGTCGCAATCCTTTATCAGTTGTAGTGAAGGTATGGGGGATGAGATGGATCCTTTCGTTGTTATCTGGATAAAGGGAGATCCGTGTAGTTATCACAGCATATATAATGTCCAAATCTAAAATGGAGTGGTTACACTTGTTAAGGGCCATGTTTCCAGTCACATGAACTGCGGTTATTACCATGCTTTGAAGGGTATGATAATTGCAATTGGCAGTGAGCAAGACTATCGTACGAAAGATATAAATACAAAAAGTACAAGAGAACGCATTAAGTTATTAATATACATTGTATACTGATCATATACTTTAGGACTTGATGTTTTTTTCAGAATAATGAGTTGTTTAAATTGTTTCACTAAACTAAGTTTGAAGATAAGGCTGTTTAGCAAAGTTAATCATTCAATACAATTTAACAATCGTAATTTTGAAGGTGAAGTATCTGAATGAACGAAGCATATTTTGATCAGCTTTTTTTCCTTCTACTCACTTTACTTTTCAGCTTTGATCTTTTTTCCCCATCCTCAGCATGCCCATGTCTCTTTTAACATCGGCACCATCGTCTTGTTCTTCAGCGCTTCGTTTACCCATTCTAAGCATACTCATCCCGCGGCTGTTTCTCGGCAATGTTCGAGCTCCTCCACGTTTTTCTTCGTCTAATGCTGAGTCGGACATAGATGGATCTGATCGCCCCATGCGGAGCATACTCATGCCTCTTGCTGATCTCAAGCCCATTGGCATAGCACGCCCCATTCTAAGCATACCCATGGCACGTTTTTCTACATCGTCTGTGCTCAGTAAACTATTGTCCGAGCGCCCCATTCTGAGCATACCCATGGCGCGTTTTTCTGCATCATCTCCCATTGAACGTCCCATACGCAGCATGGACATCCCAGACCGTTTGCCCATCCTCAACATACCCATGCCGCGCCCCATTCGAAGCATTCCCATAGCTCGTTTGTCTGCATATTCTGGATCTCTTTTACCCATACGAAGCATGCCCATAGCCCGTTTTTCTTCCTCCTCATCAATATCCCTCAGACCAAACCGAGGCAGAGCTCTCTCCTTTTCGTTCAGTTCGTTTTCAGTTTCCCTGAGTCCCAAACGCGGCATAGGGATTGATCTTTCGTCATTCTCATCTTCTTCCCTGACCCCTAATCGAGGAAAGGAGCGCTCGTACAGACCAAGCCTGGGGAAAGGCATTGCTCTTTCATACATCCCAAGTCGTGGTAAAGGATTGTCCCTGACACCGAAGCGAGGCAATGCTCGTTTGGTTTGATGGTGCTCCGTGCTTTCACCTATTTCCTGTTCGTTCTCAACGGTGTCTGTCTGTGTGTCGGCCAGAGCATCAACTGAGCGCTTTTGTCTGCCCAAATATCGCCCAATGCGCGGTTGTTTGTAAATTTGGCGAGGTTCATCTCCCAGTTCTCGGCGAATCTCATTCAAATACTCCTCATACCCTAATCTTGGAAAGGGTGGGACCCGTGAATATTGTATATGAGGAATGTCAAAGTCATCTGCAGTCAGCTATAAGGAAGAAAATATAACACATTAAAAATCTACCTCAAATGCTCAACGTACCGTTCCTGCTTAAAAAGAGTATATTCTGTCGATTTCTTTACTTCATTTGTCCGGAACGACCGATTTTATTCACATATTTATTTGTGTTGAATAATGATTTATATATTATTATCCTGCATTCGATATTTGGAACAGCTTAGCTTGAGATTTCAATAGCACTGTTGTAAACATATCACCAGAAGTTTTTTTTTCAATAAAGATAAGTTTGTTGCAAAAAGAAATGGAATTAATTGACAGATGGCTAGATCAAGTTATATAAATAATAAATCATTTCGCTCATGCGAATATTATTGCCAAATAGATCAAATACAATTTTATAAAAGAATCTACATCCCCGTGTGAGTTTTAGAGAGAAGCAAAAGCCCAGGCTTCGTTTTGGGGGAAGCGGGGGAAGCAGCTGAAAATCTAAGAGACGTACTGCTCTTAGACTTTTCTTACCTGTCTCTCCTCTAAATCATCCGGTAAGTCATAAGATGGTGGTACTAAGGGTGGCAGTGAAAAAGACCGCCCCATGCGCAAATAGCCCATGTCTCGCTTGCCCATGCGCAGCATACTGAGGCCCCGCCTCTCACGTCCATCATCGCCAAATACCAACACTAAACAGATTTAAAATGTGGCTCGATTAAAGTGTTTGCTGGTCATAGCAGTCCTTATGTCATAAAATAATGAGTATAATTCAGAACACTTAGAATTATCCTTTACAAAATGAGCAACAGGTAAACATTCAGTTTTCTACGAATGAAACGTAGACTTAAGCACATGAACAAAACAAAACGAAATCTGAAATCAAATTTCAAAAGAATAACATAAAAACCCTCCACAAAAGTGTAATATTTAACCACTTTCTTGGCATATATATATCTTTGTCAATATTTACTTCCAAATCCTACAAAAACTTAAAGCAACATTTTGTCTGTAAATAGATCAAGATTTTAATAGAAAGACTTAGTCTTAAAAGCAAAAAAAAATAGAATACATAAATAAATAAAATAAAGTGACTAAATGAAATAATAATAATAATAATAATAATAATAATAATAAAATGGCCTAGGCTGTCCATGAGTGATTGTCATTAATAATTCATAAATAAAACGCTACAAGGAGCAATCCTATTGATTTACTATCGACTGCAACAGTCGATTATCTAACCGGTAATTTTTTCCTGATTTGGCCGAAAAAAATCCTAAAATACGTCACTCTAGAGAAACACAAATCAAGAAAGCGGAAGGATACCATCCAAATTGCGGAATTTCCTAATCACCCACATCAAAGAAACCGACACTAAACATGGTGAAGGAAACTGCAGTCAAACATGTTATTTAACGAGAAAATGGGCAAGAAAAACCAACAATGTAATCAATGGTAATACAGAGTTAGACATTCGGTTACTGAAAATGGTACATCATTACGCCAGGTGCTGGGTGGCCATTTAATTATAGGGAGACTTTCTGGCGGGGGTGGATCTGTCGCAAAACAGGCTGTTAGCGGAAATGGGTTCGAGGGGTGTTAGGTACGTGCCATTGATGGCAATAGTGTGCTTGCATCCCCCAGATCCCCAACACGACTCATGCACGCATGATTAGCTCTCATTGCCTTTCGAGGATTTTAGACGATTCTTTACGCCATTTGGATCATTACAATTTTGCATTGTTTTATGTTGAGGGCGCCGCCGATCATTAGTGCTTGTGTACTTAAATTCCTTTGATCCCACAACTGATCATTGGCTCCTGTACTTTTTGCATCGCAGTTCCAAGGCGAATTTATGGTACAGTTAGTAGACATAGACTTATTTTGAGTTAACATGGTGTATTACTGACCGCATCTGGTCCATAATATCTTCATGTTGACTATAAACGAGTCAATATCTGAGGTCTTACATGACTCAGTTGGCGTTTTAATTATAAGTAATTACAATATCGATGTTGCATTTGGGTCACCATCGAAACATTATTGATTTGAGAACCGGCCAATTAAACTGCAGCATTTATCTAGGTCATGCGGCAATGTATATCTTTGGGTGCAGAATTTCATTGATGTTGTGATAGACAGTAAATTGCCATAGGGAACAGCCCGTAGAGCAGAAGAGGGTGGGGGTTCTGGTGGGGGGTTAGGTGGGAGTCAATGGAGCGTCTGTACGTACGCTGATGCAATACTGGGTTGTTGTACAATTTGCGTTCGAGGTAGGGAATAGGGTGTTCAACCAGTTTCAATGTCTTCCCGTACTTACTTTCTGGATGGCTCCGAGATCAATCGTTCGGGTGGGTTAATGACTCATCCGAACGGCTCTGTGGTCCCACTCCCCCATCTTACCCCACAATCCATGAGCATAAATTTTATAACTTTCATATGAAAAGGGAACTTAAAAACGAATGTAGCTGAACTGGGTGAATGAATACACAGATACAATTTCTTTATCAGTTGAAATACTTACGACTGAGGTGGGGCTTTTAAGATAACATAAGATTTGGAAATCGTAACTATTATGCTTTTAAAAGCGCCTCTAGGCCCCACCAGTATTCGTCAACTGATTGCTTTTTAAAATAACATATCAGTAGGAACAGTTTAAGGCATCGTTTGAGCCAAAGCCTACTCATTATTCCTTTGCTCAAATATTTTCTTTCAAATAGAAGTGTTATATGATTGTTTGCACTTCTGTTGCTATTTAATTTCTTCGGGCAATTTTTTTGTTTATTTTTTAAACAATAACAGAGACAATGTAGTCAATTAGGTTTTTTCAGTGTTGACCTTAAAAACGTTAGAAAAGGTGTTGAAAACATGCGCTTCATGCAGAACACGCATTGCTCTTTGTCAAAACACGAACAACTGGTGGTAATTTTTATATTGTTCTCAGTGAAAAACATCTCAAAAGAACGCTTTTACTTCGCAAAAGCTTTGAATTCGCTTATCTCCACTTTTAATGGGTTCCCTTCCAGTAATATTTACCACGCAATATAAAAAAGAACTTTTTGAGGTACTGTTCAAGATACTCTAACCCTTCCATCCATCCTATGGCCAATCAGAATGCCCGAGACGTCGTCTGCTAGTCTCGTATAAACGACATTCCCTTTTTGCGTGGCGTCGATACAACACGCCATTCTGTGTGCTGCCGGTTTTTTGCAGCAAGGGAACTGGTTTAAGGTGCGAATTGCTTCATTTTTTACTTAATTCACTGCCTAATGGATTGTTTTATCTATTATTGTGCGTTGGGATAAATTTATGGAGCCGAAGTGTGTTTATTCGCCATCTTACTCTTCGGTCTGATTAGGTTGAGTTTGCACGATCACGGAGACACTTTCCTAGTCCCGAGAAGTGCGCCTCTTTCTCCACTTTCATTCAGATCGAGGAACTTACCAGTTCCACCTCAGTTCGTCTAGGAGTAGGATCTTTTCAGGCTGCTGGACCTGATCAGACTCCAAGCTTTACCAGCCAGCTGTGTCATCGCGGAAATGGCCAGTTTTTGCTTAAGCTTTACTCCATGGGTCGCTTCTCAGTCTTTGTAGAGCAGGTTCTGCAAGTCTGACAGCGTTCTCCGACGAAAAGAGACGTTTTCTGTGACGTCTGAGGGTCATTTTCTTTGCCAGGACCGTTTTCCCTTTGTGGTCTTACGGTCACGGGTGCGAGAAGACCATTCTGGTCCAACGGGATTCACAAAACCCGTTACGGTCCGATGGTCCCAGGTGCATCTGAGGCAAGAGAGATCCATATCCGACACGGGTGGTGCCATTACGGTCCAGCCCGTTACGGCCCGGGAACGTTATCGTTCCGGGAAGCATCTCTTTTCGTCTTTCCTTAGACCCAGCGAGTTATTGCGGTGTTTAAGCAATTGTAAACACAGCTTGGAAGGTTAAAGCTTGCAGTTGAAGCAAAGCACGGAGAAATGTAGTTTTGTGCGTTGTTTTATACTACATATTCTCACCGTTGTTTTTCTCTGCTTGCATTTCAGATATGACAGAGGCCAGTCTACATTCTCCACCGTTACTGCCTCAGTGTATCCATCCTCCAACCGCGTGTAACCCCCACTCCATCTGCGACCGCTGTAGACGGAATAGTGGAATACCTCTGTGTGAGCCAGACAGCCAGTGTGGCGAGTGTCTACATCTTTCTCCAGAGGATTGGAAAGTCCTATTACGGAATAGGACCAAGAACGAGCGCAGGAGGGATAAGCGCAAATTCCTTTCGTCAGCTTCGTTTGTTACTCGTGAATTTATTCGTGATACCATGAAGAAGGCTAGCTCCGTTATTCTGGGCCAGGTCTCCACCCCCGTACACGTAGACACTGGTGCAGAATCGGAATCCGCTACGCCAGTTAAGAGACATAAAAAGTCCAAGAGTAAAGGACGTGCATTTTCTGAGACTGTAGCAGAATTGGACATCCCGGAAGGGCAAGAACGGGATCGTCTCCGCGAGGCATGGGCCTCACCTCCTAGAGTGAAACCCAGTGGCAGTCCAGGAGGGGCGTTTAAGTCCCCGTCTGAGGAACAAGTGACTTTAACGCATAAGGATACGGGAACAGTACTTTCGGCGGTTACAGGCCAGTTAGGCATTCCCCCGCGAGAGGACTTATCCCCCCCTCCTCAGCTGCAGCGTCTCCCGAGTGAATTTTCAGCGTTTTTGTCTATGCAATCGCAACTGCAAAAACAACTTTTGGATTTACAGAGTCAAGTTCAGAAGCAGGAGAGTCTGCTTAGTCAAAGGCAAAAGCCTAAACCATCAGCTACGGTTTCTCGTCCTCCTCCGGAAATTCAGTCAGTGGCAGCGATATCGGGCTCGCCTGTACCTCACCTCCCGCTGGACTCTAACGTGGATATTCCCGAAACGGTCACCATCAGCGAGGAGGATTCCGTGGGCGTGCCCCTTTCGGGCCAAGTCTCCGCATTGCTGGAAGATGATGAGGAAATCGGGCCGATGGAAAATTCTCCCCTAGCAGCAGTCCCAAGCAACAGGGAGAAAGAAATTTACACCCCAGTAGGGGAACCCCACATGTCACATTTTTCACAATCCCAACTCCCAGAAGCAGCATCTGATGAACAGGAGTCGGAGGTGGAAGACGGGGAAGAAGAATCCGAGGGTACGTCAGTACATTCCCGTTGTCATTTACCGTTACGGGCAGTGGAGCAGGTGCGTTCTCCCGGCCAAGGGCATCGACTTTGGAGAGATCCAGCGGCAGCGGGCAGACGGCCCATCCGTACTCCCTCTCCACCAGATCTTGCCCCATCGGTCGAGGACGCGGCCCCCTCGAGTTCTGCTTCTACGATTGCACCAGAAGACGTGCCGTTCAGGGATGCCATTCAAGAGATAGCCCGCTTAGCAGAGGTCTCCTGTGGCTCCCCAAATTTAGATAAGGAGGATCCGCCCATTCGGATGACATCTCAGGCAGCTCCACCACAACAGGACTCGTTTATCGCACTAGCCACCAGTGAGGGCATTGCTCATGCTGTCACGGTCCGCGCGAAAGAGTTCAAGAAGATGGACGCCGGTGAGGGTCGCACGTTGTCGCGTTTCCATTTATCTAAACATTGCTCAGTACGACCAGGACCATATCGGTCAGCGGATGAAAAAATTCCCCTAGAGGCACTGGAGCAGCCCGTGAAGCGTACAGTCTGGATGCCCACAGTGCGTAGTGACTCAGACATTCCATTAGTGGAGAAAGACGCAAAGACCATCGAGGCGTCTTCTCGCCACATCCTGAACATTATGTCTTTTCAAGATCATGCACTTAAAGCACTAAAGTCGCGTTGGGAAGAACTTCGCCTTAGTGATCCCGTGTCTGCTAAATTGATGGAATGCCTGGCCTTAGCTACCCGAGACGTGGTCAAACTTTCCACTTTTTTGATGACTTCAATGGTCTACTTACGTCGAGATGCCTTTCTCCAGCACTGCTGGTCTAGTGTCAAAGGTTTGCGGGACCTGCGTCATGCCCCTATCCTGGAGGAACGAGAACTATTTCCTCCCGCCGAGATAGAGAGGGTGAACCAGGAAAGTCGTTCGCTTTCGCAAGATTATGCCCTGATGTCCAGGATGTCTCGCTCCTCCTTCAAACGTCCACTGAAGAGGAAGAGACCACAACAGTCCTCTCCAGCACCGTCTAAGCCGAGTGCGCAGCCACAACAGCCCCCTGTCAAGAAACCGAAACCCAGCCCCGGCAGCAAGACAGAGGGTCCGGCTCCACAGTCGTTCAGGTAGCAGCCAACCAAAGTACCGTCACGAGATTCCCTTATCTCCTGGCGATACTTTAGCAAACTTAAGAGACTTGGAAAATTTACTTTCCTTAAACGCCTCCTTGCCCGTAGGAGGAAGACTAGGAAAGTTTTGGCAGCAATGGGCAGAAATGGGGGCGTCTCGAAGGGTAGTACGTTGGTTAAAGAGAGGTTACTCCCTACCTTTCAAACGAGACCGGAACGGGCTCAGGTGCCCTATTCCCCTAACCGCCCATGCGCCAAGACAACTAGTCACCTCTTACGCCAAGGGGTCAGAAAAAGACCGAGCTCTCCAAGAAATGCTACTGAGCTTGTCTCAAAAACAGGCGATAGAGGAAATGCCAGAAAATCAAATGGGTTTTTTCAGCAGAGTTTTTCTGGTTCCCAAGAAATCCGGAGGGTGGAGGCTGGTAATCGACCTTTCCCCCATAAACGGTTTTCTCCGAGTGATCACCTTTCAGATGGACACGGCCCAGGTGATAAAAGGGTCATTACGGGAAGGGATGTGGGGTACCTCCATAGATCTCTCCGATGCTTACCTCCATATTCCTCTCCATCGCTCGGCAAGAAAATTTCTAGCCTTTCAAGTAGGGAAAAGACGATTTTGGTTTCTGGCACTTCCCTTCGGTCTGGCTACGGCCCCGTACGTTTTCTCCAAGGTCATGAAAGTACTGAAAACATGGGCACGGCTAGAAGGGATGTTAGTCTTTCAGTATCTGGACGACTGGTTTCTGGCGAATCAAGACAGGCAGGTAACCGAGAATCATACAATGTCTTTAGTTCGCAAGGCACTAGAGGTAGGTCTAGTAGTAAACCTAGCCAAGTCCGAACTAACCCCCAAACAGTCCATTACCTTTCTAGGGGAGTTTTGGGATCTGGCAATAGCAAAGGCGTTCCCTACGCCAGAACGCCGCCAGAGAATTGCAGATGCCATAAAAGGTATTTCCCCAGGAAAGAAGGTGAGATTACAGGCCATGGAATCGCTCCTCGGCCTGTTAGTGGCAACAGAGAAGACAGTCCCCCTGGGCCGTCTCCATTACAGGCCATTTCAAAGCCAGGTAAGATGGGCGTTGCATCAGGGTCGTTCACCCGCAGCGAGGATGCAAGTTTCACAGGTAACCCTACAAGCCCTACAGTGGTGGTGCGATGTTCTAATTATGTCCGAAGGAATGCCATTTCAGCCCCCCACCCCGGAGATAGAGATTCAGACCGATGCGTCCCATGCGGGGTGGGGAATTTATTGGAATGGTCAGGTATGGAAGGGCAAATGGCCACCCTCGCTTCAGTCCTACCACATAAACTGGCTGGAGCTTCGGGTGGTCTGGATTGCCCTAATCAAGCTGACCAACCAACTCAGAAACAAGGCAGTCCTTTTTCGGTTAGACAACTCCACAGCCATAGCTTACCTCAACAAGCAGGGGGGCACCAAATCACGATCCCTGTCCAAACTTGCATTCCAAATTCTTTCAAAGGCCAGGGAGGAACAGGTGACCGTTTCCGCCCGTCACCTGGCCGGGAAATTAAACGTCCTAGCGGACTTAGCCTCCAGACAGGGTCAAGTTATCAACACCGAGTGGTGCCTATCCCCTCGGTCCTTTCAGTGGGTGACACACCAATCCCCATGGGGTGCCCCGACTCTGGATCTGTTTGCAAACGCGATGACCACCCAACTTCCCCGGTACGTGTCTCCTTGCCCGGACCCAGCAGCTTGGGCAGTAGACGCTCTCAATTGTCAGTGGCCACGGGACGAGGTACTGTATGCCTTTCCCCCACAAGCAATCTTAGGGCAAGTCCTGCAGAGAGTAATCGAGTTGAAACCACCGTTCCTATTACTC
The DNA here is from genome assembly GCA_949752745.1 of Protula sp. h YS-2021. Lineage (NCBI taxonomy): Eukaryota > Metazoa > Annelida > Polychaeta > Sabellida > Serpulidae > Protula > Protula sp. h YS-2021. The sequence continues at coordinate 18,180,923 of OX457032.1, forward strand.
ATTGCCCCATGGACACCGGAAGCCCCATGGTTCGCCCTCCTACTCCATTGCAAGGTAGTAAGGTCGATACCGATCCCATGCCACAACGAGTTGCTATCACAACCCCATTGGCATCACTTCCACCCCTCCCCTCGCTTACTGAACCTCCACCTATGGTGTCTGACCAGTCCTTTCTGAAAAACAAGGGTTTTTCTAAGCAGGTGAGAGAGAAAATAGTAAACAGTCACAAGGGTTCAACGGCCAAAGTTTACAGGTCGCAGTGGAATAAATTTGCCGCTTGGTGTAGCACTTCTAAGCTAGATCCGTTTCAGGCTAGCCCAGCAGTGGTAGCGGATTTCCTCGATCACCTTTTCACGGAGGTGAAATTAAAGGTAAGTTCCATCGAGGGCTATAGGGCCGCTATAGGGTCAAGACTCAAAGCGTCTACAGGCTACGACCCGGGCGAAGATACTTCCCTATCACAGCTAGTAAGACATTTTAAAGTAAGCTCCCCACCCTGCCCATCCAACATAGCGCAGTGGGATTTATCAATAGTCTTACAGTATCTTCAGCGCCCAGATATATTTAGTAAGGACGTGATTTCAGCAAAAAACGCAACATTAAGATTCACGTTTTTATTGGCCTTAGCTTCGGGCAAAAGAAGAGGCGAAATCCATGCCCTAGACAGAAAGGTAAATAAAGATAAGGGTACATGGGAGAAGGTCACCCTAGTCCCTAGAGCAGGATTCATGGGAAAAACCCACATCATGACCCAAGGGATGGGAACGTTCGATCACATTACTCTCCCATCCCTACCAGATGACCCCGACTCAGACGGTCTGGTCTCTTTGTGTCCCGTCAAAGCGCTGCAACAGTATTTGGAAATGTCAGAGGCCTACCGATCAGATAATCAGAAGGCTCTCATCATTTCGTTTATGCCGAAATTTAACAAAGATCTTTCGAAACAGTCGATCTCAAATTATATTAAAAGGATCATTTTGGCAGCCTATGACGATGCACAAATCGACCCTAACCCGTTAGGGGAATCAAACATCAAAGCCCATCAGGTAAGGCAAGTAGCCAATTCCCTCAGGGCGGTACGCAACGTGTCCCTTTCGGATATATTAAAAACAGGTTGTTGGGTTTCCCCCAACTCGTTTGTTAAATACTATCTGAAAGATTTTTCTCAAGATGAATTGTCTGGCTTATATTCATTAGGACCGTTCGTGGCTTCAGAAACGACCATTACAGGCTGAGTGTTTCTGTTGTAGGAATGCTTCTCCCAAGTTTAAGAACAAGGGCAAGCACAAGAGTAACTTCTCCAAGGGCCGTAATGGGAACAGTAACAACAACAACAAGCCACGAAAGTAACAACCTACAAGAAGGTCTTTCCTTCTTACTCTGAACATTTCGCCTTTCGCTCAGGTCCTTTGGACCATTTCGGTTCGTGCTTATATTAAGTTACGGACGAACGCTGGACGGTTATGTTTAATTAAGCATTTATTTACTCCGAAGTGTTCAGGATCGCATGTGTAATGAGTACAGCCCAGTCTTCGGTCTTACGGCTACTCGGATGCTTAAGTTTTGATCTCCTTTCTTCATGTTTTTCAGAAAGAAAGGGGGGGGGACCATGTCGGTCCCAGACGTACCCAGTGACCGTACACCCGTTGTAGCCGGAAGGCCGAAAGCCGGTTTATGGTTCATGGTATGAGGTACCATAGTATCATTATGGGCTTATGGGACCATAACGGCCCCATATAGGAAAACAGTCATAAATAAGCAAAATTTTTTCTGTTTTTCATTTTATGACGATTTACAGTAGTTTTAGTACTATCTAGTCAATCGCTATGAGTTTATTTCAAATAAACGTGGTAATTTATCAAATGAGAAGAAGAAAAGTTAGACAGCGGACTCGCTTTCTTTTTCAAGTTTGAATTGCATGTCTTGTAAGACACTTCAGTCACTTTACTAGAAGTGTCAAAGAGTTTATTTGCGTAATTCCTATGGATTTACGATCGTTTTGTAGTACTTCTAAATAAACCTAATTGTTCATCAATACATAGCAAGTGAATAGTGAGAACTTGAGGAAGGGATCCATCCGGTGGGCGGTTGGAGGGGGATGGTGATAGTTCTCAAAAAAGATGATGGCATGGTTGGAAGCCTTCTCATCTCAACTGACAGTTGCTGTGATATTTTTTACTTTGTTACGATTTACCTTATGTTGAAAGACCGGAATGGTACGCCTCCGGACTTTATTTAGGAAATCATTAAAAGAATTGAAACTTAGCTGACAAGTTTTATTTCTTCTTTGCGTCGAGTGCACAGCACTCCTCGCCTATATGCAATGAGCTTTTACAAGCCATAGTGTAATTCGCGACCTTTTTGGGCAGTTCAAGAATGGCAGGCTCCCCTGCTCCGGACTCAAGTCCCATTAAAAGTGGAGATAAGCGAATTCAAAGCTTTTGCGAAGTAAAACTATCGTTTTATTTCGTAAAACGAGCTTTTACGAGTAAAAGCGCAATTCGCGTTCTCCACTTTTAACTTTGATTTTAACCCGTCCCATCCATCCCCAACTAGCCTGGGCGTGTTTTACCGCCTTTTGGGGCTAAAAAGGGAATGTCGTTTATACGAGACTAGCAGACGACGTCTCGGGCATTCTGATTGGCCATAGGATGGATGGAAGGGTTAGAGTATCTTGAACAGTACCTCAAAAAGTTCTTTTTTATATTGCGTGGTAAATATTACTGGAAGGGAACCCATTAAAAGTGGAGAACGCGAATTGCGCTTTTACTCGTAAAAGCTCGTTTTACGAAATAAAACGATAGTTTTAAAAACCACACACACACTGCTCACAGTTGAATTGAGAAGAACTGTGACAGCTCTTAAGAACTGGAATAACAAGGGTAGCGGACACCGGGACACATTGACCAGAAAACAGAGGCAAACAGCATCCCAAAAAAGTACCTCGGAGACATTTCGGCTCTGGTTAGGCAACGGTTAACAATGTTTTCGTTGGATTTGACAAATAAAACCGAAGAGGGGTACTATGCATCAAATGTGTTAACCACGCGTGTCAAAAGAAAAGAAAGAAAAAAAAAAAAAAAAGAAAGAAAGAAAAGAAGAAATGGTCATTTTTTAGGCCAGATGAGGCCCGTCAATGTCAAGTTCGAATTTCGTTAAGAGGCAGTGGGGATAGGGGGCATTTTCATTCAGTGCTCCTCGTTTCCAACAAAAAGGGTGTTTCGTTAAAAAAAGGTAGTTTTTTTAAATTAGCACTCTGCGTTTAAGGGTTATTTTAAAAAGTCATGGATATGAATGGTAATCAGTTGGTACATGAGTGCCCCCTCCCCCACCCCCACTCCCGCCAACACTAAACAATACCCGGACCTTTACAACCAAATAATTCCAACCAATAGCAGGGATGTAAGATTTTGGAGAATTAACCTTTTGTACGTGACAACTGTTCTTTCCGAAGGCTAATTGGATACATTCTAGCTAAGAAATACTGACAAAATAAATGAAAACACATAGTAATCGAGAGAAGAAGCAGAGAGAGAGAGAGAGAGAGAGAGAGAGAGAGAGAGAGAGAGAGAGAGAGAGAGAGAGCGAAAGGGAGAGAGAAGGGTGATCATAGACTAGATGTTCATCAAGCTTTATTCATGTCCAAAAACAGTGCCTTTCGTTGTCCTACCAGAAAAACCAAAGCAAGGAAAGTCCTTGATCGTTATTGCAGAACTTCAGTGATTGAATTGTTCTTGGTTTTATTCACTCCTTGAAGGCACGAGACAAAAGACTTGGCATTAGAGAAATTCAATGGAACTGCTAATCCGAAACTCAGAGCACGCATGCTCAAGGAACATGGATTGGAAACTGATATTTTCTTGAAGTGATAAGAAAATAGAAATTTGCTCAAGGACCGTCTACTGAGTGAGAGGCGTTGGGGGGGGGGGTGGGGGAGGGGGGAGGGGGCGAGCAGGGAAGGGATGCTTACGCTGAATTCTGGACAATTGGGCTTCCAACCTAGGATCACAGCCAGGATATTTCGGACAAAGAAGATTAATGACCATTAATATTCTTTGTTTCGGATCAGACAATGACGATCCATGCAGAATTGCTCCCCCGCCCTCTCTTCCCCTCCTTCCCCCACAATTGAAAAACCTGCACTTCTAGTTCCACTGCAACGAAAATTGTAGGAATCCTAAATAAGCAGGTCATCAGATTCCGTGTCCAATTCCAGCCGGTTCGCCTTTAAATTATAGCCTTGTATTCAGAAAAAACCTGTCTTTTAAATATCTTGATACCTTTGTAAAGTGCTTTTTGGAGATTTATGGAATCAATTAAGAAAAAGGAAAATAAAAAAAATAACAAGCACTCCTTCTTGAGATCAAATCGACAAGCCATTAGAACAGCTCCTATCCCTTTTGCGACACAATGGGCTGATAGATTCATCGTTAATAGCGTTGTCGGGGGCCAGAAACGAAGGCACAAGCTACTTGACGGAGTTGTTATGGAGGATGTTCCTTTTGTGTGATTTCTTATTTCATATTTTTGATGACGACAAATGGGGGAGGGAGGGGTTTCTTTTACTTGATATTTGTAAGACGTAGCTCGGCCTGGTGTCCTCAGAATACTTCCTAAATTCACAAAAAAAAAACACAAAAAAAAAAAGAAAGAAAGACAAGGAAAACTGAAATCCCAATACATTTCTATAGCTGTTATTTTTTGGTATTTTCATATAATGGATTCCGTCTGAGAAAAATAAACCCCTCCCAATCCTCCGCCCATCCCCCCTCCCTCCTAAAAGAAAAACAGTTTGAGAATATAAATCTGGATCCTGAAAGACGAGTCCTTTACGATTCATCCAAAACCCCGGAACTCGTCATCATGATGACCGGTAATTAATTAATTAATTAGTGCCTGACTGCGTTATAAGTGACAAAAAAGTGTGGTATTGATTGGGTGTTTCTGATATTATGTTTTGATATTTGAGTATCTTTTGTAAAATATTCAGCGGGTTTTTTTAATCCGATTTTTAAAATGGAAAACAGTGTTGTAATCCAGGCACTGTCAGTCTCAGGCTGTCACATTTGGGAGACACCCAACAAGTTATAGGAATATATTCATTTTCGCAAAAATAACACTCCTTTCTTTATTGCATACCAATTGATAGATTCTCATGAATTAAATGTGTAGTTCCTACAAACATAGATTTTGCCCAATTTGTCCCTCTTTGAGCGTAATTTCCGCAGGAAATCCAATAATTGTAATGATAAACAAAGAATAAGTGTTTGTAAACTCCATTGTAAAGGCCATTATAAGAGCGCCTAACAACAATTAAATAAATGTGCTTACAATATCGATCATAAAAAGAAATATCCTTAAATGGTTAGCGAACCACGAAATTGGAATCCTGGAATAACTGACATATAAAGTCTGCTATCCGTGCTAGCATTTCCTGTCCAGGATGACAGTCAAGTACATTTTTTTTCAAGGGATAGATGCTGTATTACCTATAACTTAAAACATTTTACGTTTCTGTACTTCGTTTACATACGAAAGGCTTATTTATCCGTCTGCTTCGGGCAAGTCCCTGATATGACTCTAAAATTTGACCAATCCATTTTAGTAACCTTTTCTTTACCGTATAATAATCACACGGGGAATATAAATTATGACCATATAAACAATAACAGTAAGAGATCATAAGATGCGTAGAGTATACATTTTACAATAAGGTCGGGGATTCTTCGTAACAGTAACGGGATCAACAAAGATGTTTGGCAACGGTTCATCTACAGTATAAGACCTATGTCAGTCATGTTGACGTCATTGTGCACGTGACATGAACGTTTCAACCGTCAGCCAATCACAACACGGTTGAGTCTCTCTCTCTCGCTCTCTCTCTCTCTCTCTCTCTCTCTCTCTCTCTCTCTCTGTAAGGGCTGACGTAATTTTGCCCGTTCAATTATCTGTGGTTAAAAACCAGCAAAACGTGACGCATGCCCGCACGTGACCAATCTGTCGCCTTGACGGTTACACTTCATACATCAAACACCTCAAATCCAAATGGACAGCTCACCAGAAAAGGATTCAGTTTAGGCAAAGGAAATCTATTTTCTAGTTTGTGTAATTAGTCTGCTGTATCGGTTCCACCACGCCGCCTTATATTCTAACCCTTTTTAACGGTAAACGTCGGCTGTTAATTAGCACATCGATCATTTGGTTGTACATTTTAATTGCGCTGACCAGCGGCTATTAAACTGAGATTGAAGTTAGCAATGCCCTCACTGCAGCAATAGATATGCCGCCTCATTACATTGTTTTGACTCGGGTTGCAGCCATATTTTGATACACTAGACAATTTAGGTAGGGAATGAACTTCTTTGTGTCAGCCAATGACAGCTTTAAGTTTCCAAAAATAAATAAATAAACCTCATATTCCCCGGTATATCAAAGTAACGAAGCGTAGCTAGACGAAAAACTGGAATGATTTTTTTCGTTGATGGCACATGCCCATATATGCATTGTTAAAAAGAAATCCGTAGAATTACTAACGTTTTAATTATAAACGAAACTCTTATCACTTCAAAATACTTTTACTTTATATCACAAACCATTCGAAATACCAGATATTTTGGAAAGTAAAACCTAGTCAAATATTCCCGTCTGGTTGAAAAATAAGGGGGGAAGGGAGGAAGAAGGTGCAAGATAGAACGGCACTGGTTGTCCCCCTCGCCCGGGGATGGGCGGCAGTGAGGCTTCTGTTTTTTGGATATCTTTCGATGAGGTAAAACCTCTCAAGGGAGCAAGTCTCTGAGCTGGCTAGTACCATTTCCATCGCATTCAGTAGTCGCGTACATCGTGCTGGTCTTTTCTGCTATGTTGGTACTTTTTGGCGAGGTGGGTGGGAGCGCGAGGAGGGAGGGGGGGGGGGGGGGGAAGAAGAAGAGATCAGATAAAAGTGTGCCTTGTTATCATAAATCTGCAAGTTCATAAAATCCAAGATTGTTATTATTTTGAAAGCTCTCTCGTCTCCAGAGCTACCAGTCCTAGACCGATGCCGTAATGCAATTGGAGGAGCAAAAACAGAAAGAAAAAGAAACTGTAAAACAAGTTTGATGATGAAATATGTTGACACTGTGTTCCACTATGTGGCTGTTTATGTCAATAACTAGAAACTAGAATTTTAGTACATTTCCTAACATTAAGGAAATGGGCAAAAGGAAAAGCCCTTTCAGCAACAGAAGTGATAATTCTCTTCTATGAGATTTCGATAAGAATGACTACAATGGAGTGAGCCCCTCACATGCAAATGCCGTGATTTTAGTCCTTGATCTGCAAAATCTTGAGTCGTAAAAACACAAAACCAGCCAAAGTATCTTCATTCCCTGTCTATCACAATATCGGTTTCCATGTTTTTTTTCCATAAATCTATATTAAAACATTTAAAGATTATTCGTTGTTTTTAGATGTGGTTAACTTTGAATTTTGACTTAACAAGTGACCTTCTGAATACTTCTTCGCTTGAAGGAAATACTGTTAAAAGACTAGAAAACCTCTTATTTTTTTCTATAAAAGTGGTCCTCCGCATGGGACGAGAACTCAACTGAAATCACACAAATCACAGAATTTCCACATTTTCTGTCTGTCTTTCCTTTTTCTTTCTTTCTGTCTTTCTTTCTTTCTTTCTTTTTTTCTTTATTTTCTATTTATTTATTTTAAGTATTGTAAGCATTTTACTGAAAAAGCGCGAAATTTCACTTCCAATAAAAAGGGCATAGATATTATTTTTTAAGATAAAAAGGCAGAAAACCCAAGGATCTCTTTATTGGTCTAAATGTGTGAAAAAGGGGGAGTCTGGGAGGCCCAGCCGTTTGATACTTATCAGCAAACTAAAGAACGCGTTTAATACAGCACAATAGTTTTTTTAACACTAATTTCATAAACATCCTAATTTCTGCCTAAATCTTCGATCGATCAAAATACCCTCCGAGCTACCCCCCTCACACAAGATACCGTCCTGGCTACCCCTTTCACACAAGACACCCTCCTGGCTACCCTCTTCACACAAGATACCCTCTGGCTACCCCTCACACAAGATACCGTCCTGGCTACCCCTTTCACACAAGACACCCTCCTGGCTACCCCTTCACGCAAGAAACCCTCCTGGCTACCCCTTCACGCAAGAAACCCTCCTGGCTACCCCTTCATGCAAGAAACCCTCCTGGCTACCCCTTCACGCAAGAAACCCTCCAGGCCACCTCTTTACACAAGTGTCTGCCGCCATAATACTAGTAACATTCTTTTCATTACATAAAAGAAATGGAAAATGTGTTTGGGAAAAGTATTACGTCACGAATTTATCCATTAGTTTCTCAGTTCAAGGAAGAAAATTAATGAAACAATCCTTCAGTACTTGCAAATAGTGTCAACTCAAGAATGGCAACAGCATTTGACAGCAATAAATAGGGTCATATATCACCATAACAACGGGGAATGTCTGGATATAGTTTTACGTTTCATTGGCTAAAATCATCACACTGTCACTGTTTACATAATTGAAAAATGACCGATGACGTAACCTATTTAAATTGCAACTGACCATTTAATATTCCTGTTTTGTGCTTGACTAAAAGCAATATTTGATAACTTTTTATCAAACGACAATCGCAAAACTTCAAACCAATTTCTATGATACGTGGGTTTATGTTCTTGTGCTGTTTATTTAAGCCTTGAGGCCTCAACAGCAATCTCATATTTTTAGGAGGTTTTTACGGTTTTGTCCATTAGATTTTTTATGCAATTGGCTGTCCGTTTTAATAAATCAAATTGTCAACCGCGACTGACTTTAGTCAGGACCAGTTTGCCGAAGGGTATTATGATAGTTTAAAATGTTTAAGGGTTCATGGAAGTTGAAGACACGATTGTGGTGGTGTAATTTTAATGAAGATGTCGCAAGTAAAATATCAAATAACAACGCATGATGTAAAACAATCGCACCGAACAATCGCGCGTATATAACAGAGATGTGTTCTGGATATGGAACAAGACCAAAGACTGGCTTAAATCCGTGTCTTTTCGTACTCGGGATTTCGTTAGGACTGAGTAAACGAAGCAACATTACTTTGCTCAGCTTAAAATGTCTAACAGCGCAATGACGTAAGCATGGAGTGCAACGCTATGATCTGATGCACAGTGCGTAAACTAATCCCTAGCAAAATTGCTGCATGAAGATAGCTTTAATTATAATCTCTAGACATATTTTGTGCTTTAAAAGAACGTATTGTTAAATAATAAAATCATTTTACAGATATCTTTGACAAAACACCTTAAAAGACGAGAATGAAGTTTCGTGGAAAGATCACTCATTTTCATTGTGACTTGTAGGTATGACGTGTTACCAATTTCAACGACTCTTCGCAGTTTCCAAATGTTACACGTGATATACGCGTGATAAACACGTGATACACACATGCTACACACATGATATAAACGTGATGCACTCGTTCGTATATTTTGGTACTTAAATGAGCTGATTCTTTGTTATAACTGTACTGAGAAGTAAAAGTTGCTGTATACACTTTTTCGTCTTTGTTTGAAATTTCATTAAAATGCTTGACAGGTCTTTAAACTACGTTGTGGGAATAGAACTGTTTTCAATGGCTAAATATCATAACATTAATTACAGTCTTGGGGATATCCATGTGTTTATATACAGTGAAACCCCGCTATTAGGGATAAAAAGTGACTGAATAATTTTGTCCCTAATCTCGAGGTCCTGCTCTAACTACAACTAAAATCTTTGGCTATATTTCTTACACTTTTTTCCATCACTAGCTTTGATTATTTTAACTTTATCAGATAGCGAAAGTTAGTTTCGTTTTCTTTTCACACCACCGATATTCAGACTTAACACCTTGTATAACATCTTAACTGAGTATAAAGACAATGAATTACTTGTTCTTCTATACGCATAAAAGAACGAGCACATGCCAATAGGGATCAGTCGTATAAAGCTTCTCTCTTAAGTACACATCTTTTGTAATAAGCCCTACTGTCTTTACATGCACTGTGTTCAGTATAATGTACTCAATACCCACAGATAACAACAGCGAAAAAAAAACTCTGCCGAGTAACAAGCTGATAGGGGCTGTTTACATAACGTACAAAATATATGGACAGCAATTTGACTGTCCACAATAGAGGGGTTGTTTTAAATGTGTAACCGTATTTACGGGATAAAAAGGGTGTCCCTAATTCTTAATAGAAGGGTGTCCACAATAGAGGGGTCTGGATATAACAGAACTCTATAGCGTTTTAAAACAGACTGAAAAATGCTGTTCATAATTCAGGGGTGTCCATAATAGAGGGATGTCCATATCCGGGGTTTTACTGTAGATGGCTACTTCATTAGTTAAGATGACTTCCGTGCACCTACTTGACTACAGCAGACAGAGCTTAAAAGAATACCTTAGCAATATTTGTCAATGTAGCAAGCACTTTTAACAAACCCTCTCTTGATTGTTACTTCTTAGCTTAATGGTTAGCAAGTACAGTTTGAAATTCGACTGCGATTTTTATGTCAAGAGAAGTGCCAGCTGAAATTTTTTAAATGAACAAAGCTGAAGAATGTTTCAAAAATAGCCTATGGGGTTTCTTTCAGAATTTTCTGTTACGTATTAAACGCTGTTATAATTCAAACATTTTTGCCATAAAAAACTACAGAACGACTTATTAGTAGTTACTATATTTTAGCTCTAATTATTGTGCCGCTTATATAGGTCTCACATTTCTCAGAAAACCTATAGGTTTTTTTGGCACAGAGCTGTAGTAAACGTAGTCTAGAGAACTGTAAGTCGATCAGATCAAACTAATAGGTAGCTGGCAATATAGGTGAAAGTTAGTATTTCACCTCTATCTACTTTGAGATGTAGCTGTGCTATGCTAGATCAGACACACTGAGATTGCATTAGAAATATAGCCATTATGTCTTCCTACGCCATTCGTATAGAGTATTCGGGTTTCGTGTATGAAGCGTCTTCATACATGCATCCTTTTATATGGTTTGATATGCTGTAGCAGACACAGAATCAATTGTGTATTCAGAATGATCCATTTTATTAATTTTGGGCTAATGTCTCTTCTTATTTCATCAGCTTGCGTAACATACGGAAACCAAAATGTCTGCGTTTTAGTTATACTTGTTGTTCAGCGTATATACTTAAAATAGCGTATGAAGAATTTAAATAAATCCGTCGAGAATAATATATCTCAACAAAATGGCAGATCAGAATATTTATTCTGTTAGTCTATGACTGATAGCCGAAAAAGTTCATATTAGTCGTCATGTTTGTCAAAAAAAAAAATTGCCAAAAATTGAGCCCCACTTGCATAGGAGTGTAATTAGGCTTATTTTTGATTGCCATGTTTAGTTGAATGGTTTGTCTAAAAATGACATCTTGCTTCTTTCACAAATGGCGGGGTTATCAAATAGCTAGTGGAAACAGAATAACAGTAGTTTTCATGAGCTTTCAGGCAAACGTTGTAAAATGATGCCTTCCAACGACATACAGCAAAACTCCAACAACTGAGGTAACCCTTCAAGGGCCACAATCAGTCCAATATGCAATTACATATTCTGTTTTGACCTGTTTTCTTTCCTATTAAAACACAAACTGAGAGACTATGTACCCCCGTATAAAGAAATTACAGGTATATTTTGCGTTGTCTAGCGTATACAACGCCTCGCTTGCAACATTCTATTCTATATCAATTACATTACAGAGGTAATGTGAAAATTCATCTAAGAACTTATTTGATGAACTTTTTTTCGATCAAAGGTGGCAAAACATCTCTTTAGTCACAGACAAAATAAGCAACTCTAAAATTTCTCTGTCTGCCACAGAAGAGAATAAACTTTTCGTTTGATCTAATCCACTTCGTAATAAGAAAGAGTAAGGATAAAGAGAGCAAGGACCACTAAACAAAAAATTTATATCCAGTTTTAAAATTGACACTCTATTGCAAAAATGACAATGTGGTAGCGTACTCTACTATGTTGCAGTTAAACATTAGAGTAATAACAATGCAATAATAATGATAATAATAATAATTATATTTATTATTATTATTATTATTATTATTATTATTATTATTATTATTATTATTATTATTATACCACTTTTTATAGCACTTATTCACAAAATTGGTGCCAACAGCTTGTAATAATAATATATATAAGTTTCATTACTTCCCAAAACTAGATTGATGCAAGCGAATACTGCCTATAGATAAATATGGATATATAAACTAAACTTGATTGATTCGCGTGTCAATAGGCATACAGTATTAATTAATAGCTCTCGAAGCTGTAATCAGAAAAATGCATTATACTGAAGAACACAAGTATTGCCAAATAAAAAAAAAACATTTCTTTTTTACCTGACTATGCATAAAGAAAGTTATATGGAGCCATTGGAGGTTATTCAGTTACTCACTGCCAAGTCTCTATCATTGTTTTATTTACATTTCAATAATATCTGATAAATTTCATAGTCATAGTAAGTTCCGCGTAAATTACTAGAAATGTGTGCGTGTGTCATTTTATTCACTTGTTGTTTAATAAGCTCTTACAGAAATGCAGCTCTTATATGTGATGCAGAAAAATAAGTCTTGTTGTTTTATATTCATAGTTCTACATAAAATAACAATGTAGGGATGTGTAAAAAAGAAAAATAAGATAGCATCAAGTCAGTGAAAGAGGAAATTGCAATGCTTTGTTAGAAATTTCTGTAGGCATAGGCATCCCTCTCTGTTCTGATGAAAAGTCTTACTTCAGCACTTTCCTGAAAATGTCATCTTTTAAGTCAATGTAACCGCGGAAATACCATTAACTAGTTTGTGTAAAGTGGCACACTTAGTTTGAAAAAAATAATAAAATAAATGGTATGTCAGATCACCGTTTCTTTAAAACGCTTTTGAATTAATGTGCAGAAATTGGCATCTGGTGTTAAGGCTGCTCCAGTATGCCTTATATAGTTTTGACTAGGACCAATGCATTAGAATTGAAACATCTGTTATGTTTTATACTGGTGAATGATGTTTGTGTGATGTTTTTGCTGTTACAAAATTGTTGATATTTAACTTAACCTGACAATAGTTTAAAGTCTTTTCCCATTATTTTTTTTCTTCTCAGTCATTTGATTGGCTCTCCAGTCTGTTTTCTTTGGTAGTATTGCGCTTCACATAAACTGTGTTTTAGTGCGCCAAGTCGATTACAATAGAGACAACCACAGCCCACACTGGCTTTAAAAACTTTCTCACTTCCAATCAGCAATAAGTTACAGTGGCATTTCATTTGATATATGACCCTTGCCATGCCAATTGGCCCTGCGGCTATAAAGTTTTGTATATAATAGCTACTTTTCTTAAGTTGCTGAAAGTTTTATCCTTTTTAATGTCTTTGTTGCAATTTCGCACTAAATTAATCAAATCAGTGTTGCCAGAGTTTAGACATTAACGTGCCATTTTAAGCAAAAAAAAATCCATTTTGAGGGCGAAAAATACAACCCCTTGGAGACAATGCAAAAGTAATTCCTGACGATGCAACCATAAAATGGTGTATACGACATTCGCTGTCATATTGCCGAACTATTTATTAAAGCATACCATTTCTGAATCTTTTAATTGAGAGAACTGCTATATTTTTGCTGTCATATTGCCGAACTATTTATTAAAGCATGCCATTTCTGAATCTCTTAATTGAGAGAACTGCTATATTTTTGCTGTCACATTGCCGAACTATTTATTAAGGCATCACCATTTCTGAATCTTTTAATTGAGAGAACTGCTATATTTATGCTATAAAATTTAAGCTAAAATAAATGTTTTAATGGATAGTTTTGCACGAATTGCATTACTCAAATGTGTGGAGGGAAACTTACTTTTTATTCGATGTATTCTCGTATTGGTGTTAAGAGATAACTTAAAATTTTCTTTCAGAAACTCAGTCCAGATCTAAAACAAGCTTAATATTTTAATCTCCTTTGGTTGGACAGCAAAAATTATCGATCAAAATGGAACAAAAATGACAGAAAACGATTTTTAAATAATCAAGTATTACAGTGAAACTGGTATAAATTTAGAGAAAAACTAAATTTATAACAGAACAATCAGATAGGCCTGCATCGAATGAAATGATAGAGTCCCGAATCGCAACGACTTTCAACATGAAAACATGCTACTTTTTATGTATATTTTTAATGCTTCAGCATTTCTTCACTTCCTGACACTTGAAAAGCAACAATAATTAGCTTCATGCTTTATAAATTATGAGAAAGAACCGCTGGATTTAAAATTTAAAAAATAATTTGCACTTGTGATCTCGTTGACAGATATTGTAACAGTGTTACAGCAAGTACCCGGATGGAAACGCTTGGCACGGACGAGTAGATAGCGAGCAAACCACCCATCAAGACAAGTAGACCGCTAACCAATCAACCATTTGCAAAAATAAAACACCTCCATTCTACTTTCCCGACTCTTCAAGCCACGATCAAAAGGGCATTGACTCAGCAGGTAAGATTAATTCTATATGTTTGGCTTTTAAGAGCCATTTTATTTGTCCAGGGATCAAGAACAAATGTGTTGTTGTTTGTGAAGGCGTTTGGTCTACACATTGCAGTGCACTCCAAAATGACACAATTCCTTTGTTGTTCAATATCAATTGGATAACGAACTATCAATGACTGTAAACATATCAGGGAAAGCTCCATGATAATTCGATTTCCTAACGAGTCTTATTCTATTTTGTTCTTTGATCTGCAATAAAAATATGATACAACATCCCATACTGGCCGTTTAATGTTTTATCTACTTTTCAGTACCAAAATTCTACAAAAGGCTTGTTTTGAACAAAGAGGTACATAAATGTTGTTACTTTTTAAAATCTAAATTATTGCAATTTCAAGACAAAGTTTCCACCAATGAGACATTTTATCTAAGCATAGGTATTCGTAAAGATGGAACTTTAATAGTTTCTCAAAATGTCTCAACCAAGCTGGTCTGATAAGGACGAATAAAAGCTTTAAATAATTAAATATGGTATCAAAGGAGTGTTCTATAATTTTTCTAAAAAGGTTCTTATATTGAATCAGTAATATACAAAAATTGGCTCTTGTCCGAGTCAGAGATATGTAGCACATGCCCTGGTTTGTATAAGAGCACCTTCAATAACCTAATTTAAACTCATACTCAAGATATTACTGAAACTCATACATCAAACCCACTTGAGCATTTGCTTAATCTACGAGTCTGAACTAGTCTATGGAAAAATCGCTGATTTTAAGATTTTTGTAAGGCGGCGATGGAAAATATTGGTTTGTATATTTTAAATTCTAAAGTCAACTTGTAATTATAAGGTGAAATAAGAGAGTTTAAAGACATTTTGGCTGCTTACGTAACTTTATTAAATTTTAATACATCGCTGTGCTAGCTGAACGTAAGCCTGAGTCGAACTACTCATAGAAAAAAACACAACGCATAATTAACTATTTTTTTTTGTTTGAGCGAGAGATTGTAAGTTTGGACCACGTTACTGAATCTTTATAGAATAATGGTCAAGTAAAGCTTTGCTCAATGAAGGAACATCGCGTTATGAGAAATTACAATGCAATTTCAATGTTTGAATCATTACCAAATGAAAAATAATTTGTAGCAAAAACAGAACCCTTTTAATGCCCATACTCCTGCAGGTTCTCGGAGCAAAAGAGAAACTTATTGCATATCACCAGTCATTTCAATGGTTAAGGAATGTGTGATTGTTTAAACTACGTTTTGTCACTAACAATTAAAAGATGCCTTAAGCAAAGGTGTGATTGCAGATAGATTGGATGAAATGAAAGAAATGCCTCATATTTTTTACGTAGGACTGTGGTATGTTTACTGAGCTCAAAAGCATTGTTGTATAAACCTTAATACCAAATGTAGCTGCAATTAATAGATATGGTATCAGCGCTTAGCCCAGTCCCCCGCCCACCCCACCATAAGAAAAAAATTCATGTCTGTGACATTTCACCAAGGCCTTTAAAAGAAGTTATTCACCAAGTATGTCCTCTATTATTAAAATTTAAGTCAATATAAGTGGAGCGAAGATGACACACTAACGGTTTGATGTCAATCTAATAAGCAAATCGAATAGGTGCCGGGCACGAAAGCAATTAATCGCAATAGCAGTTCTGCTCCGGTCCTTCTCCCATATGTCAACATTATTATTAGGAGAAGATATCAATAAGGCTATAAACATTGTTAACCTCTACTATTGTTTTTGCTCTTATTTTTCATTCAATAAATGAGAACTAAGATTTGTTTATTTGCTAGCGGCAATAACGAATAAAAGAGAAGTACAATGTATGGGACTTTTCAATGATGAGCGTCGTTATGGCTATTGCCAAGGGAACACGGCGAACCGTGCCTTGGAAAAAAAAGCGCTAACCACATCAATATGAACCAACAAATTATTGAACTGATTACAATTTCCTTTAATTTTTTAATATTTTTTTTAACTTAACGATTTAAATTTTTAAATTTCATTTCTTGTTTTTCGTGTGCAAAATGCTTTTCGCCTTTACGTGATTAAATCAAATTGCAACCACAAAGTTTATTTTTATGTTAGCATTTCGACTGGACCTCACTATGCATAGCAGAAATATTTAATACCCACTATTATGTAACAGATCGACTTAGTTTGAAATCCACGCATTTTGTATAATGCATTTCTTATGTATTATATATAATTTGAAAATGAATTACGTTTGCAAATGTTTAACATACCTAAAATTGCATGATTTATTAGACACTTCTGTATTGTTTCCTTTCTTTCTAAGCGCATCGAAAAATCCTAAACACTTTGGTTCGTCAGAAATTTGCCCTTTTCTCAAACTCGTTTAACAAATTTGTCAAGATAAACAAGATAAATTGTTAGATTAAAAGCGAAAGGAGATAAAATAACACACTGAGTAACGAATCAGATTACCTAAAAATGTTAGAGTTACAAAGATCTAACACGGCACAGTATATACATGCAATGGCGTTATTAGATTTTCATGTTAATTTAAAATCCCTAACTCTATTATGTTCTAATTAAATGCTGAGTTCTCAACATAATATTTCCATTTCTCTTCCATGCCCATTTGTTGCAGCATATAGCAATGAAAAATATTTTTTGCCCTGTTAGTTTCTCAAATGTAGCATCAGTTTTCTATATACGAAGCAAGTATATGTGGCTTTTTACCCAAAAAAAATCACTTGTTTAAAATTCTTTTTTTAAGTATTTTAAGAAGTGGATCATTGGTTTTTTGCCAAACTGTAAAGACCTCCATGCTATTTCACATTCTTTTCAGAGTCAAAATCTCGTTTAGTGGTAAAGGTGTGTTGGAAGATTGAATAAAAAAGCAAGAACACTTTATTCGATAACCTTCTTACGACAAGCTTTACTTACTTAACCTTCTCTTTCAATACATATACAGCTTTCTTTAAGAATGAAATATATATATTTGTTGTTTGTTGCTTAAGTAATTTACCGTTTGTTTATATTGTTTGAATATACCGTTAATTTCTTCAACATATGGCAAATCTTTGAAGCATTTTTTTGCTTAATTAATTAACATTTTTAATTGCTTTCATAAGCAGCATTTTCTTAAGTTGTTTATTTACATACACAAAGTTAATGCCATGTGAATTTGCGTCAATATATGGCAATAATAGCAATTTCTAAACTCCTAAAGGTCCATTTCTGTATGTAATTCCACTCGCTCTCGGGACTGACATCCCGGAGAAAAGATTTTAATAGACTAAAAGCCAAAGTGAAAACTTAGATCTATTGCTGAGCAAAATCTTGAGCTCTTTCCAGGAGATGTAATTGAGCGATAAAATACTAATCAGCGCCTGTCACTTTACCTCTTCAATCAAGAAATAGTCCAGTTCTATTTGATTAAATATGTTTTGCTACTGGTTTCCTAAGGGGTATTGTAACTAGTTTGTACATTGTTTTGTTAAAGAAGAGCTATCCATGTATGGTTTCATGTGTTTACAAAAGGTTATTTTAAACTGATTGAATAACTCAAGTCATTCAAACCAATTTTAACTAAAGGCAGGGCGGTCCAGGGGTGGGGAAAGGACTACCGAGGAAATGATCCCACCTCACAAATAGGACCACTTCTCAACAGTTTCTTCTACCCGTCTTCCATTAGGAAGAAGAAACCCCACAAATAGAAATCACTGAACCACGTAAGTTCAGCCTCACTGATGGTTCTATTTACCATAGAAGCACTGACAGATACAATATTTATCAAGCTTACCTTGCAGGCACTGTATGCATAGGACGAGCAGCGATGCTTTGCTGGTAAACATTCTAAACAAAAGGTATATTTAAAAAAAAAACTCCTGTCTCTTATCCGCTTTTGTTGGTTGCTCAAGTCAGACTGCTCTACGGCCGCTGGAGTCCAGATCCAAAATGTAAGTGAAGAAGTGATTTTTGTTCTTCCAAGTTGTTGCGACCGAAGTTTCGTGACTGTGTATGCTTGGGCAGAGGCTCTGAAGCCTCTTTATATGCTGAGAAGGGGGCTTTGGTTTTCGATAACGCAAGCTTAGAACTTTTCTCTCTAATTTCAACCCCCTCACACATACACACACACTCTCTCTCTCTCTCTCCGAAGTTGGTTTCTACGTAATCAGGTAAGGGAGGAGGGGAGGGGGAGGGGAGGGGGGGGGGAGAAATGTGACTGCTCCAGCCTTCCTCCCCCTTAATGATTTCTTCCCTTGTTTTGTTAGGAGGTTGCATTAACTGTTCTTTAGAAGTCTACATTGTAGAAAACTTGCTAAATCATCGAATGAGGGAGGATTTCGCCTTCTGTCTTTAAAAGCTAGAAATATCTTAATATTTAATAACTTTATAATTATTTCATTTATTTCCGCGGATAAATAGGACATAAAAATAACTGGAAGATACATTTTCACATGCTGATGATAGACTGGAGATTATATTATAGGATATCATCATCACCATCATCATCATCATCATCATCATCATCATCATCATTATCATCATCACTATCATCATCATTATCATCATCGTAACATTAGCAATAATGATTATAATAAAAGTAATGCTAATAGTAGTAGATGTAGTGGTAATAATGATGATGATAATTACCTATTGCTTTCATTATTATTATGACTTTAGGATATTGCAGCTGGATCATAGTTTGGTCCGCTGGATATGAGCAGAGGGGCAGATAGATAAGATAGGAAGATGACCGAGTATAAGTGCTCATTTTTATTGTTCAATCTAAGACAGAATCCATTATTCACAGCTTATTCTCCCTTCTCTCCCCGCACGCACCACTTCCAGCATTCTGGGCACGTACCTGTTATTCGCATAATAATAGAGGTAATATTTACCGACTAGGCTCGGCCTTTTTCCGCCCACTTCCGACTTAATTTTTCTAACCAATAATATCCTTGCCTGCTGATATTGCGTTATGCGCATGAGCAAACAACCGAGTTAAGGAACTGCTCAGATTGGGAAATAAACACTTTCTGTTGACGGGGATCAATCTTGACGCTGATTAAGTTGTTATACTAACTATTTCGTTATTATATTGTGCCAGGTTTAGTGGCTTTAAGATTGCTTTTCAACAATAGTTAATGACAGGAAAAGGGTGTTTACGTGAGCAAGTCACGCCATAATACTGTGTCACTAAAATTGCTCTAAGAGAACAAGTGAGCGGTAATAGGTTGAAGGGACTATATACAACTCAGGCATAACAATGTCTCAAGCAAACGCAATGATGTAAGTGTTTTATATTGCAGTTGCAAAATGCTCCTTATTTTGTTATTTCCAAATCGCTCTAGTGAAATAAGGAACAGAATTCGGTTTAGAGTGGTGAAGGATTTGGAGGGGGGTGAAGGGCAAGAACTGATTTTCTGCCAATAACCAAGATAAAAAGGGTTATCACATTTTTGTAATGAAATTATAATTTTGCAAACCAAGAGGCAAACCCACGAACCAGTCTGTGTACTTCTGTGTTTGATACTTATTTGGCATTGTTCTTATGACGCTGCATAGCTTACAAACAGGCCAACTACCGATAACGAAGACCATCCTCCCAACGCCCGTTCTTGGGCTTGAGGGGGTTAGGGGGTGGGGGGTGAGGGCACTCACATGTCAACTGGCTACCATGCGTGTTCATGACTTTTTAAAACGGTCCCTGAACGTGAAGTGAACTATTGCCCCCTTGTTTTAAACAAATGGGAGTACAGCTCTGGAAAAAAAAGCCCTTTACTCAAAGAACTCCTTTTGCGGAAGACGCGGAGTACTTCTTTAGCAAAATTGGCGCCTCGCGCGGACAGCGTCTTGCCTGTAAATTACCTGTTTCTCCGTGTTTTTTAGACACCCATAGTTATACCTATGATATGTCCCCCCCCCCCCCCCCCCCTCGAGCACTATCCAGCTCCTCCCTCGGGACAAAGACCACACCTTCAGTCACTGGCGGTTAGTCATCGTTTTTTAAAATTCCATTTTAATTTAAGTTAAGTGAAATAAGCAAAGCAACGTGAGAAACAACACAAACTTTCTATATGCTAGAACCCATTGGGGGCAAGAAACACCCAAGTGTGTTTCAATGATGAAGTTATCTTCAGTCACACAGGCAAAGAAACTGCCAGTAAACGACAGCCACCATTGGCCTATTTCACGGCATCAACACCCTCCCTCAACAACAACAACTGGGGTATTCGAAATGTTATAGGGGTTGATAAATTACTCCTGACCAAAAAGCTTGAATCCATTTTTTTCCGTCACGAACAGTATCAATCAAGCGCATGCCTGCTTGTCTAATTTACCCGTTGTGCATTCACGTATGATTGTTTTTGTTTTTTTTTTAATTCTGAAAAAAAGGTGCAAAAAATCGCGATGTTGTGTTATTGAGACATGGTCAAGTGGCGTGATAAAGGCAGAAAAACTCTTGTTGTAGGGATATCTTATGTAAGGTTAGACGAACTGATGGCGCCCAACATCTAAATTAATCCACTCTTTTGGATATTTAAAAATCTTTGTTTTGGCATAAAAGAAAATGTGTTTTGATATTATGTTTTGTATTTAGAAAGATGCATTGTTTATTTTCGATCCATTTGACCAAAATAAATGCTAACCTTCATCAAACGCAAACACGATGTTATTACGATCCCACCTAACTTGTGACGTTTGTTTGCCAGAGAGAATGTTGGAACAGCATTCAAGTCGCATGCACGCAAATTAGAAGAGCGATATCTAAACAGTTTTTGCTTAAGCATCCACATGGCAATATGTATCAAATATAAGGTTATAGAACACAAAGTACCAGTTTAAAGGCAATATACCCAGCTGAAACCAGAATCATTCACCAGAACCAGTGCGCCTCTTGCATATTCTAGTATTATTGACATCCGAAAAATAAGGATCAGCCACTCTTTTAATTTTTTATACGAAAAGTTTATTTACCAAATTAGATAAAAAAAACTGTGACGTTTTAACTGAATCTTCAACTCTGCGTAAAGTAATTTTTCTTTATTAGTTCAATCTCAGTGCCACTCTGTTTACGTGCAAAAATTTGTGATTCAAAATGACGGAGCTTTCTTTGATGCCTCGATTGGATTCAGTGAACTGTTCAAAAATTTATCAATTTTTTTGGTTCATTTTCGCTTCTTTTCCCCTAAAACACTGCAAACATCTGACGTACTGCATGACGCAATGCTGAATGAGCAGTTCACGTTGACAGCTGTTCCTCCATGTGTAATATTATTAGCTTGACTCTGAAAGTGAATGCCATTTAAAAAATTTAATGACAATGACTGAAAAATATTGCATCATAAAAGATGTACATAAAAATTAAAAATTTTTAGATAAATTCATAGCTTTAAAAATCATAAATAATTATCAGAAAAAAAAATAAAAGGAAACGAGTTATTCACTTTTTCGATTGTGAAACCAAGTGAGGGCATGAAAATATTCCTTAGGGGACAGTTATCCAGGGGCGAAGTATCCAGTCACCACCCCTTTCTTGTTTCAGGCAGTATTGCCATTTTTGTTCTGTGCTGCGTTAGAAGCAAAAGGAAAGGGAAATTTCTGCCGATGTTACACTTGTATAGAAGTGGAACAACCTGTGGGATTGAACTAAAGTGGTCACAGTTCTAAGGGCGTTTCAGATTTGTGGCGTGGTCAGATGAAATGGTCAGATTTGCGGCGTTCTTCATGCTGGAAGACTTCTAGAACAAATGGTCCTAAAAAGAGGTCCTCATCATCATTTAGAACATACATAAGAACGGAAGACGGGGGGAGGGGAGGGGGCTACGTTAATGTTTTGACGAATGACGTAACTTATTTCGATGCACAGAAACAGTCAAAACATCTTAATTTTTACGTTCTTACTTTACCCTTCTTTCGTAAGACTCGAAGGAATAATCAAATCGAAGCAAAGAATACGATGAAATTAAGCGTCATCTCGGACAAATCATGTTAGAATGATAAAATGACTGTATCCCTCCTTCTCTCCCACTCTCAAGAAACAGGCAATAGAGACACAAGTGATAAGACTAGCCTGAGGATAAATAGGGCGGGATAGTTGGTACAATGACGCTATAGAAATCTGTCTCCGCTTAACGGTGCCTTAACTACGCGTGATTGATAAGCGATGATTACTTCGAAAGCCGAAAGAAAAATTTGCAAAGAACGAAAGAGATTGGGTATGAATGATAATCTTTTGCAGCTTTCACTACGTAAAGGCTGATCTGTGCATTCGTTTTGTTGAATGCGTGAGATTGAGAATACTTTACCTCTACCCCCTTCCCCCCTCCCCCCCCCCCACCACCGCTCCCTGTCAAAGCTATGTCAACAACACAGATCTCGTGACCTCGTGACATTACAGCATTCTGGAACTCTTCAAGAAATTACATATACAATGAAAAGGAATGAAGTGCATTTGTAAATATGTTTATAATGACATTTCGTTATACATTCATTCTCAGTAAAGTATATATCTTATTGAATTCGTAAATGCTATTTCTGCCTGAATAATGATAGTGTTTATTTATTCATAGTGTAGAGTCAGGAAAAGAGTTCCTTATGTTTTATACTTTATTGGTTTTTATACGTAATGCCATGTAACAACAACAGTAGATTTTTCACGGTTAAACCCCCCACTGATTTACAAATTAGAACAACAATATAACTATAAGAAATTACTTAAAATCAAAAATATTCTTGACATATATCTGTATAAAACCGGTGGAAAATAATTCAATCATTTCAAGACACTTTACTGTTGTTACTAACTTTGCCTATTACCGGGAGTTTCCGAAAAGAAGCTCCCCCCATATAAAAGCCCCGGGGCTGTTATTAGGAAACTGTTTCCCAATACAAGCCCCGGGGCTTCTATTTGGAGTTAAAATAAAGACCTGAAAAAATCGTTTCCTAATAAAAGCCCCCCTCCTTCCCTGCAAGTCTTTTTAAAACTCGTGTTTACTCGCAATGAAGACACGGTGCACTTAATCCTTTGATATGAGGCACCCCTAAACATGTTCTGCATCGTTGCTTAATCCTGTGCATTGCACAAGGCGAACACCCCCCCCCCCTCCTCCCCACTGCCACCTTTACTCCTGAGTATTACTGGAAATATAACCGGTGTTTTATGCACAGTTGAGTCCATGCACAGATGCGCCCTTTTGCTATATATCCCTTTATAACGAGAGAGGGGCTATCAAACAGGGAGGACGCAACTGTGCACAGGAAAAATATGTAGAAAAATGCGAAATCCTTTAAATAAACAGGAGCACACTATCATCATTGGTGGTTAATAAACATTTTTTATCCAATTAGAACAAATAGGGGGTAAGTATGAGTAAAATTCCACTGCTAGTTTTTATACTTATCGGGGCTATTTAAAATTTTCTTCTGTTCTGTTTGCATAAATAACTGGACATCAAAGAAACCTTGATCTCTTTCAAGATGAACATCTTATTAATCATTTAATGGATGGATTAATGGATTCACAATCAGTAAAGATCTCAGGTACTCGCACAGGTTAGTTTTTAATACTAAGATTAAAAAGATCACACGGATTACTAATCTCAGTGAATTGCATGACAGTTTTGAAATTCCCGAGTCCAAATTGAATTGCAATTTATGAACTGTCAATCACACCTTTTGCCACTCTCACAGGGATTAATGCTATCCAATTGGAAATTAAAAAATACACTCATTCCTGAAATAGATCACTGATCTACGATTTAAATTTACATACACGTCTGTGCAACATTGGCTTACAAAATAAATTAAAATGGAATCCTCGGACAACGAAAATTCTGAACATGAACAAAAGTCTGCAAAACAAAGTGGGAAGGATATCATTCATTGCGTTAAGTAGGCATTATATGAATATTATACTGGATTTTCTACTTGTGATGGGTGGAGGGGGGGGGAGTCAAAACCAGGATATCTTTAGGTCTGTGTGGTAACAGTGTGCTTCCCTAATATTTTTTGCTACAATGTTATTTCTGTTACACAGTCCTTAGAACTGTAGTACAGTTTCATATAATGTATGTATATAAAAAAAAGAGCATGATGTTTTCATTTGTTTGTATAAGAATTAACTTTTGCTGACCGTAAAGGTTTACTCAATGCAAACATCCCACAAACATGAAAGAAATGAGGCGCATTCTTACAGGGGACTCAATCGTGCATACGCGAGGTGCATGCACGATTGCGCGGGATCAACTGTGCATGAGGCGCAATCGTGCATCCAACACCGGCTGAGCACTGAAACAGGCGAGTAGTATGAAAACAAGAGTTCTACCACACTTTTGTGGTGGTTCTCTTAAGAGTTCTACCACACTTGATGACGTCATACTGTCTGGAAGTGACGTCATCATGTCTGGAAGTGACGTCATCATGTCTGGACCGGAAGTGACGTCATCATGTCTGGACCGGAAGTCATGATAAGCGTTAGGATAGGCGCGACCATCTGTGACGTCATCATGGCGTCATACTGAGATGATGCTGTCTGGAGCGAAAGTGGTTTGGCCGAGTCAATCAACATAAAGCCAACGAACTCCACCTGTCAATCAGTGTAACCATGGCAACACTAAAAAGCCACGACCCCCCCCCCCCCCCCCCCCCAGGACAGACTATGTACCGACCCCCCCCCCCCCCCCCCCCAGGACAGACTATGTACCGACCCCCCCCCCCCCCCCCCCCAGGACAGACTATGTACCGACCCCCCCCCCCCCCCCCCCCCCCTAGGACAGACTATGTACCGACCCCCCCCCCCCCCCCCCCAGGACATACTATGTACCGACCCCCCCCCCCCCCCCCCAGGACATACTATGTACCGACCCCCCCCCCCCCCCCCCCCCCCCCAGGACATACTATGTACCGACCCCCCCCCCCCCCCCCCCCCCCCCCCCCCCCCCAGGGGAGCAACAAAAACTTTTGCCGAATCAGCATGATAAAATCCTATATAAGTGTGGTGTCTCAAGGCTTAGATATATTGTCAGACACATCATGGATAACACACCAGCTATCATCATTGATGACTTAACAGCGTTTCAAGCGAATGAATCTGTTTGCATGAGGGGTATATAAGGGATGAGCATACAGCAGTGACAGTCATTTCTGTGAGTGGAGCAAGGAAGTACAAGTTGTAGCACTACAATTGGATCACATCAGATCAAGGGATGGCATCCAGTGACAACTATTTCGGTAAGTGTTTATTGAAACTTTATAAATAAAAAGTGAACTTTGTAAACAAACTTTAGTTATTTGCATAATTGAAACTTTGTAAACAAACTGTGTAAACAAACTTTATAAACAAACTTTATAAATAAACTTTGTAAACAAACTTTGTAAACAAACTTTGTAAACAAACTTTGTAAACAAACTTTGTAAATAAACTTTATAAACAAAAATTTGTAAACAAACTTTGTAAACAAACTTTGTAAACAAACTTTGTAAACAAACTTTATAAATAAAATTTGTAAACAAACTTTGTAAACAAACTTTGTAAACAAACTTTGTAAACAAACTTTGTAAACAAACTTTGGTTATTTGCTTAATTGAAACTTTGTAAAACAATACCTTTCGTTATACTTGGTCGATTTATATGAAAATTTCACCATTTGATTCAGTTTTATGTAAAGTTTTGTTATAAAGTAGTCATAGGCTATTTGCGCAGCTGGCTGTATGCATTTTTACCGCCATTACAGTGCTTCTTCGCGGATGAATACCATTTGGCAGACCATTTAACTTCACCGTCAGTTAACTTCACCGCTAGATGTCTCTGCTGTGTAGCAGTGCAGCAGTACAACTCGACAACTGTAAGTGAGATATTCATATACACAAGTAAAAATCTGCTGAGTCAGCAATTTTGAACAATTTTTGAAACAAGTTACACACCATATTTTGATTACATGGAAGTAGCATAAAAGTATGAGTGAAACATGTCAACTAGTCAACTAGTGATACATTCTGCTGAGTCAACACACCATTGAAGTGGTATAAAAGGAAGAGTAAAACGTGTATTTTACTTCATTTCAGTTCTAGCAGTTGAAGAGACAACAACGATGGCACCAGTCTACTGTCATGATTGTGATGTGACATTTCCATCTCTGGAATTGTTCGTGACACACACATGCAAACCGGCTAGGATGAAACGTGCTCATGAAGAGCTTGTTGAGCAGA
Source organism: Protula sp. h YS-2021 (assembly GCA_949752745.1). Classification (NCBI taxonomy): domain Eukaryota; kingdom Metazoa; phylum Annelida; class Polychaeta; order Sabellida; family Serpulidae; genus Protula; species Protula sp. h YS-2021. The sequence goes on from OX457032.1 coordinate 18,207,672, forward strand.
TTGAAGCCAAGAGACGAAAAACCGTACAAGATGGTGTTGAAAGACCTGATCCAGTCCTCTGCTGTAAATGCGCCAAGATATTTTCCTCTTTGGATGCATTTGAGACACATGCATGTGCTGAGATGGAAAATGTGTCTCATGAAGAACAAAGAAAGAAAGAGACAGGACAAGTAGGCAGAGGCAGAAGAGTGAGTCTTGGTGAAAACGCGCAGGAAAGACGGTTTGAGCCTGAAGATGGATCGGATTTGCTACTCGAAATGCGACAACAAGAGAATAGAATCAAGAGACATTTGTTCGAAACGTTAAACCGTGGCATGAAATGGTACATTGTGGTACATGCACGCTTCAAGAAAATGACACCAAATGTTGAAGGCGTGATGGTAGAACAAGTGGATAACGCCTTCATCAGTAGTCCGACATATGCAGCATACAATCCAACAGATATTGAGAAGGACTTGCCAGAAGCCTATAAAGAATTGTTTACTAGGTTTGATGAACATGAGCGACAAGGCTCTGGTTGGGTGTTGGATAACATATTATTCATTGAAGTGCATACAGCGACGTCAGCGCCACTGGAAGCGAGCAGTTTTATCCCACTGCCGAAGAAAGTAAAGAGTACAAAGGCTGTGTTAAACATTCAGAATAAAGACAACAAATGTTTCTTATGGTCTGTATTGGCTCACCTTCACCCTTCAACAAATGTAAACCCACAGCGTGTACATCAATACAAAGCATTTGAGAACGAATTGAAGGTAGAAGGCATGACATTTCCCACACCGATTACAGACATTTCAAAGTTTGAAAAGGAGAATGATGTGTCCATTAACGTGTTTGGATATGAACATGATGTCGTTGTTCCCATACAACTCAGCCGAAACACCAGTGCCAACAGTGCGAGAGAAATCAACTTGCTTTTGATTAGCAATGACAAGACAAGACATTACTGCCTCATCAAGAATTTCAGCAGACTGATGGCTTATCGTACCAAGTATAATGGAGCAATGTTTTATTGTTTCAACTGTCTTCACGGGTTTATGCGACAAGAGCTTTTAGACAAGCATCGTGAAGTGTGTGACAAGCACGGAGCACAACGTTTATCATTTCCCAAGGAACCTTTTATCAAGTTCAAGAATGTAGCCAAACAACAGCGAGCGCCGTTTGTCATTTATGCAGACTTTGAATGTTTCACGAAAAAGCATGAAGGAGACAAGTATCAACATCATCGTCCAAACAGCTTTGCCTATGTGGTTGTCAGCCAGTATGATACACGTGCTCCAGTCGTATATCGAGGAGATAATGCTGTGAAAGTCTTTTTAGACCATATGGTATATGAACGTGATCGTATTGTGCATGGTCTACAACAGAAAAAGAAAATGGTCATGACTCATGAAGATGAAGAGCATTATAAGAACGCTACAGATTGCTACATTTGTCATGAGCCTCTAGGAGCAGATCGTGTGAGAGATCATGATCATATCAATGGCAAATACCGCGGAGCTGCACATAATGAATGCAATTTACAATTTCGATTTCGAAAGGATAAGCAGGATGTTGAAGATTCTTTCATCATTCCTGTGTTTTTCCACAATTTACGAGGCTATGACAGCCATTTGATCATGGAAGAAATTGGAAAGTTCAAAAATGAGACGATTACAGTCATTCCCAACACCGTTGAGAAATATATTGCATTCACCATGAGCAATCTGAAATTTACAGACAGTTATCAGTTCATGAGTACTTCTCTACAGAAGTTGGTCTCCAACCTAGCGGCAGAAGGGAAAGACAACTTTTATCACATGACGTCACACATTCACGATAGCAACCAACAAGAGTTACTGTTGAGAAAGGGAGTGTACCCCTACGATTACGTGGATGAGCCATCCAAGTTTGCTGAAACACAACTGCCGTCCAAGGACAAGTTTTACAGTCTACTCAGTGAAGAAGACATTAGCGATGAGGATTATGCGCATGCGCAGAAGGTGTGGGAGACATTCCACTGTACTACATTTGGCGAATACCATGACTTGTACCTGAAATCAGATGTGTTGCTGCTGGCTGACGTGTTTGAAAACTTTCGTCACGTATGTCTCAACACGTATGAATTAGATCCTGCTCACTACTATACAGCGCCAGGACTGTCGTGGGATGCCATGTTAAAAGCGACAAAGGTGAAATTGGAATTGATCAACGACATTGACATGTACCAAATGGTTGAACAAGGTTTACGTGGAGGAATATCTGTCATCACACACAAGTATGCGAAAGCAAATAACCCCTACGTAGCAGATTACAATCCCACGAAACCCACCAACTACTTGACTTACCTGGATGCAAACAACTTGTATGGCTGGGCCATGTCGCAAAGCATGCCGGAAAGTGGATTTATGTGGGTGAGCGAGCCAGAATCCATTGACTTTATGGATGTGGATGAAGATGACGAGATTGGATACATTTTAGAAGTGGATTTGGAATACTCACAATCCATTCATAATCGTCATAATCACTATCCAGTGGCTCCAGAACGGAAATGTGTGAAGGTGGGAGAATTGTCAGAACATAGTCAGAAGCTACGGAAAGATCTAAACATGAAAGGCAAACCTAGTGAAAAGCTCATTCCCAACTTATGTGACAAGAAGAAATATGTACTTCATTATAGAAATTTACAGCAATATGTCTCACTGGGATTGAAAGTCACGAAGGTGCACCGTGCCATCATGTTTGCACAGAGCAAATGGTTGGCAAAATACATCTCCTTGAACACGGAAAAGAGAAAGTTGGCCAAGAACCCGTTTGAGAAAGACTTCTTCAAATTGATGAACAACTCGGTGTTTGGCAAAACCATGGAAAATGTAAGAAAACGCATCAATGTGGAACTTGTTCACCAGGAAAAGCGGTTCAAGAAACTTGTGGCCAAACCTTCCTTCCACAAATTTAGAATTTTCAACGAAGATTTGACCGCGGTACATTTGCGCAAAGTGGATCTGCTTCTGGATAAACCCATTCAAGTTGGTTTCACCATTCTCGACCTCAGCAAGGTGCTCATGTTCCACTTTCATTACAACTACATCATGACCAAGTATCCCGACGCCAAACTGTTGTTCAGCGACACCGACAGTCTATGTTATGACATAGAAACGGACGATATCTACAAAGACATGCAGGAAGATGCCGACTTGTTCGACACAAGTGACTATCCCCCAGATCATTTCCTGCATTCCAACGTGAACAAGAAAGTGCTTGGGAAAATGAAAGATGAGACGGCGGGCATTCCCATTGAAGAGTTTGTTGGACTTCGACCGAAAATGTATAGTATGATATATGGTGGGAAAGAAAAACGTACGGCCAAAGGCATCACTCGCGCGTGTCAAAGACGTATGAAACATCAGCAGTATAAAGACAGTTTGTTCAACCAAACGCAAACGATGACTACAGGACACATCATTCGAAGTCATGACCACCAGATCTTCTCGGAGAAGTTGAGGAAAGTGGCTCTCTCTCCCTTTGATGACAAGCGATATGTGATGAGTGATGGCTATTCCACTTTGGCGCATGGGCATTACAGTATATAAGGGGGAGACACTTCTACTTGAGAGTCAGTTGAAGTGTGAACACTGAAGCGTCAACATGAAAAGATCTGCACCAACGGATATGGATACTCTTGCTGATACAGTGAAAGACATGAAAGTGAAACATCCTGATACTACCATTAAGAAATTAAAAGTGGAGACGGCGACGGCGACGGCACCAACACCACAGTCGTGGGATGGAATGCTTTCTCTAGGCAATGGAAAGTATATCAAGATTATGAAACAAAGTAATGAAGGCGTGGTAAACATTCGCAAATACCTCAGAGATGAGGGGACTGGAAAAAACCGTCCAACGAAAAAGGGAATTTTGCTGACAATACCTGAATGGAAAATGCTGAAGAAGCAGGTGAAAGAAGTGGATAAAAGGCTTCGCAGACAAGACGACAAGTCATAACAAGGTAACAATCATGAATGCACTCATGTTGGACGATGGTGTTTACCTTAAAGTTAATGAGAGGAATGAAGTGATGATGGGTTCTCGGAGAATTTCTGCTTATCGGTTTAAACCTGAAGTGTGGAAAGACTTTAAAAACATACCACTTGAAGCTGGGTTTAAACGCAGACTTGAAAATAAAGTGGAAGTGACAGTGGCTGAATATGATTCTAACATACGTGTAGAAATCTGTAGAAATCTTTTACAGGATTATCCAGAGGATTATAAGGGAGTTGTGCCAGATACACCATATACAGATTTGATCATCTTTGATATCAAGAACTGGCGCGCAGTCTTACGATTCCTAGAAGCGATACAGCATCCACTGTTCGACATCATCCGAGTATAAGAAAGATGGAAGACGACTATGTGTTGGATTATGAACCCATAACATATGGATTCTCATACATGAGAAACTTATGTGATGATATTGTGCTACGACATTTTGGACAGTATCTCGTCCTATCACTTGATGACCAATCCGTGTTGAAGGATCATCTAGACAAGTTGAGAATACCCGGCTTTCTCCTAGCAGTCTCAAATGAATTAGAAGTGCGTGTGACTGAGAACGGTCTAGACGTGTTTGTACAATTTCGCCAATATGACGAGCTTACAGAAGACTGCGACATCATCACCCTCAGCACCGTGGAATGGAACGCGCTGTTGCAAGCATTGGATTGGAAAGAACCTGACGCTTGAATTCAAAGAAACAGAAATATGGCTTACACGGGGCACCAAATCCATTGAGCTGACACAACCTATGCGCGTGATAGACATTGACTTAGAAGAAGGATATGAACTGAAACTGTCTGAACATGTAACTGTTAAAGTGATAAAGTTTGGTGATGTGTGTTATGTGAGCTTTCATAGCATTTACAAACATGGATGTAATGTCTATGATACCTATATCAATTTAGATTCTAATGAATGGTATTCATTGATGAATGTATTGAAAAATGAATGTGTTTGTAAATAAAAAGTTTGTAAATAGTGTAAATAGACTTTGTAGTTAAGAGTTTGTAGTTAAGAATTTTGTAAATAGTGTAAATAAAAGTTTGTAAATAGTGTAAATAGAATTTGTAGTTAAGAGTTTGTAGTTAAGAATTTTGTAAATAGTGTAAATAAAAGTTTGTAAATAGTGTACATAGAATTTGTAGTTAAGAATTTGTAAATAGTGTAAATAGCGTTTGTAGTTAAGAGTTTGTAAATAGTGTTTGTAAACTTTGTAAATAGTGTTTGTAAACTTTGTAAATAGTGTTTGTAGTTAAGAATTTGTAAATAAACGTATGTACAACACAATAAACAAGACAGTTGTTTGAAAACTTGATTTGTTTTATTTAACAACAACAACAACTTAACTAATATAACAACAACTTAACTAATATAACAACAACAACTTAACTAATATAACAACAACAACACACATTAATAAAACAATGGTTTATAATGTCTATATACAAAATCCTTTACAATAAAATCACCATCCTTTCTTTTTAATATATTCACAATATCAAACATACTCTGACCTCGAGCTCTATGCAATATATAATAGACACAATAAAAACCACATGACGATGATATTGGCGTTTGTAATGAGATAGAATTATACATATAGTCATTTCTTAAAAACATGTCTAAACGATCATCGAGAGGGAACAGTCCATAAGAGTCAAAATATTCCACAGGGTCTTTATCATAATACACTGCCACCCAATGTTCTCCTGGTTCATCTTGATCGTCTGTGTTGATCACATAGGCGCCGCGTTGTAAAGACGGTAACTGATCCATGGCAAACACGCCTTGAAACAAGTCTTTGGTCATGACATCATGACTCAATATGGCATCAATCTGCTTCGTGTTCATGACTGGTAGTCGAATTGGATGCTGCGATTGGCACTGATCTCAATAATGTTGTCAAATTCAGCATAGACAATGACATTGATGGTAGGTTGCAAAGCCCTAGCAAAGTTCATTTCTAGCCGCAAATTCCCATGCTTGATCAGGGGGAAATGATCATCACCATCATAATCCGGTGTTAAGTCAAACGAAAATAAAGCATAACCTCTAGGCCAATCTTCCCGTTTTATAATGGAACTTTTCTCACCATTCAACCGATCAAACGATTTGTAAAGCGTTTCAAAAGCGTTCAGGTATTTGTTCTGTGTAATGTCAAGCTTGAGAGGTTTGGATAGAACTGGTTCACCATCCGTGTACAGTTGCATATAGTCCAGATTAAAATGATCAAAATTGTATGGATTCCTCAATACTGATCCACCAAAAGCTTCATTATGAACCAGACCAATGACAATACGATTTGGTAATTGACCCAAAAAGATGTTATCTTTCACAAAAGACTGAAATCCTGCTGGAATGGCCAAGACTTTACATTCTTTTCTAGTGATGATGATCTTGGCAGGACTTTTCATCAATGCATCTGCATGTCCTAACTGAATACCTGGACTCACCCTCACTTTGCGAATGGTTAAAAATGCCTCTTTCACTTCTACCTTATAGGTATTATTTACAGCCATCAATACATAGTCATCTTTTTGTCTATGGAAACGCAATTTCAAACTGATGCCATTCGGAAGATAACGATCCTGCTCAAACAAATCTATCCTTAAACCACCTGTCAGCATAACATCACGGCTAAGACGTGTATGCAAATAACGATTATGTAAACCATTGTTGCCTTGCTCAGCCAAGTCGCCACCCTCAACATTGACATGAAATCCTGGTACATATTGTTCATGATTAGGTCTTTTCACCTCATGACTATTCATCGACCCAGCAGTATCCTTGTACATGAGACGCATAGAGCGCTCAGAATGCAGACTTTCTTCCGAATCATGGATGAGATGAGAGATAATGCTGGTATAACCATGAGTATTGTTGCTATGCGAAACCAAACGATCATTCAGAAACAATTCAATATTAGACCATAACCCATTAAACACATCATTGATGCAAGAGACATTATCATCTGCGCCACACGCTGTTCCATCAGCCTTTAGAATGCGACATACAATATGAAGTTTGCTGTTCTTTAAATCCAGATATTCTTCTGTACTCGCAGGAATGTAGAATTCTATTGGAGCGCCTTCTCTAATGCTTGTAAGTGGTTGATAGTCAACATTATAACTTTTCTCTACAGCAGTTTGCGTTGGTGGTACGTGAAACCATTCCAATGGAGAAAGACTACATTCACACGAATGATTATGAATGAGAGACATGATTTCAAAAAATATCTTTGCGATATTTTGATGTTATCCGTCTGGCTGTTTTTCGTCTTCTGGCACGTTTCGTCGGTTGCATACGCTTTTGTTCACCAAACACACGTTCTGCTACTCGACCCGTCACATCTTTCGCGACATTCTTTGCAGCCTTCTTAAGATGTGGCGCAACGATCTTAGCCCCAGCCTTAAGTAGTGGAATAGCTTTGCGAGCCAATGATCCCAGTATGGAACCAATACCATCACCATACTGGATTCGCGCTCCTTTGAATCCTGGTAATTCCCCGCCCACTTGACGAAGAAAATGGTTGCGATATGCAGACGGATCGTGTGTATAAGCTTTCATATTGCTTTTGGTCGAAAATGAAGTTTACAGATCACCTTTCCAGTTTGAAATGGAACATTATGGCCTGTGTCGTCCTTAATATTCATTTCTATCACGTCAAATTTGGACGTGTTTACAGGAACATAATGCGGTTCGCCGTACGTTTTCATGATAATATCACCATCATGGCCTTGTATCCCAACAGAACGTAGTAACGGCACATAATAATCCCCAACAACTTGTGGTTCACAAATGCTACAATACACATACAGTGTATAAAATCCCTGTTTCACATCCGCTTTATGTTCAGCTGCACACGCTTCAGTATACCATTGCTCTGGGATAAATCCTAAAATCTCAGCTAATCCAGTGGAAAAGGACACTTCAAGACCATCATCGAGAAATAGAAACACACGTCGTCTAATTTTATCATACTTTAGCCGAATAGGTTGTTTCGGGTCATCGGGGTTAGCCGCTTCTTCATTGACTGCCTCACATAGTTCTTGTATGGTTCTATAGTACCCATAAGGAATATTAACATGCCAAATGCCAAATGTATCTATTTGTCGATACCCAATAGAATAGTTCATGCCCTGTCTCATCGTTGTCCATGTATGTGGATATTGAATTTCAGCTAAAGCCACTTCATATTTTCCATTCAGATAGATGGTTCGAGGCATACGAATTTGATAATTCGAAGCCTTGTTGTTGGGATAATAGGTCATACTCGCATTGCTAGGCAAAGTGATGTAAAAGCTTGTCGACTCCATGATGCTAACTAAATGGTATAGCTGCGTTGACGTTGTCTATATACTTCACGATAGCGCGCGCCATTCGAAAAAGTATGCCAAATCTCATCCTCATTCACATGGTCTTTTATTTCTCCTTCACAACACGCGCTTGTACATCTTATTTTCACAGGAATAGTTGGTTTATCTTCTTGGCAACAACAACATAGCTCTTTCAGCCATGTTAAAAATTTTCCCATCCTTCAGGAAACTGTCTTTGTTGACGTTGTTTCATTTCTGTTGTAATGTCGTCACGAGTGGTCTTTTTACTAAACATTGTTTTTGGAATATTCGCATCAACAATTTCCTGGATAAACGGATGCCAACCATGTGGTGGTTTGACTCGTTCTTTTCTTCTTGTCGCCACCAATGCTTCTTTCATCAAATCAACCATGTTGGAATTTGCTATAATATCGCCCGTTTTCAACACAAGTTCATTCTTCTCTGACCATGTTGTACCATATTTCTTCAGTTCGGCTAAAAGTTGTGTTATTTTTCCATGATAGATAGGTTGAAAATGACTTAACACTAGCTTTTCTGGCTTTTCAGGTGGTGATGATGATGATGAGGGCTTTTGCTGTCTAGACTGACTTGTTCGTAAATGACGACCAAGAAGTTGAGACATTTCAATAACCTTTTCACGTGTTCGTTTCCCACGTAAAAGTTTATTCACTTTCGTTTTGATTTCACCATCATGTTTCTTTTCTAATAACAGTTTGTATTCATATTCAGGAATGAGGACCATTTTCATCGTATGTTTCATTTTAGCAGTAGTTTGGCTAACAAGGGCAATGCCAATCTAGCAATAACTCCAATGAATCCTCCTTTCTGATTAATCAACTTCTTTTTTCGTCGAAGGGATATCTTCTTATCTGCTAGAGTACGTAGCGTATGACGTTCACGTTTAAATTCCTTAAACCGTTTTGAGCTTAAGGGTAAATGTCCTTGCAATATATTCAAACAAATTTCAAACAAGCTTGTTAATTCCTCCTTTGTAGCTTGCTGTAGCAAGGATTTACGTCGTTTAGGCCCACTGCGTGCAAGCAAATGAAGAAACGGCTGGTTCGCTCGAATACGTTTAGACATCTTGACTGCGAATGGTCAAATGACTTGGTTCTTGTTCATACACTGCTTTATCAATATATACATAATGTGTATCTTTTGGTAAAATGCCTGTACGAATACGTAGTTGATCATTTGTCTTTGGTTTTAAATCAATGAATAAATAACCATGAGGTTTGCTAGTAGCATCTTGATAGGCTTCTATGAGAAATTGAGATCTTCTAGGATACATTTGCCGCGCCAATGTACTAATTTGTTGACTGTCTCTCGGATTTTTAAACAGAATGATATAATGTGTATTCAAACTAATATTTCGCATCTCTTTCCCATGATGGAATAAATTATGCACAATAAAAATAATGCTTAGATTTTGATGACTGCTGCCAACACTAAAGAGACGTGTCATACGCTCATCACTATGGCATTTCGTCATTAAGTCATCAATGATAAGTAAGTTTGGTTTCTTCGGGTTAAAACGCTCTTCAATGTCATCTGGAATGCCTTGGTAAAATTCCACGCCTTTCATTCCCTTGTACAAAGGCTGATCTGCTGCATAGAGCCATAAAATGCTTTTTGGAGAGGGTTGAATCAACTTTTGTTCTAGAATTTCCTTCACCAGAGACGTTTTGCCACTGCCTGTAGGTCCAGAGACTAAACATGTAAATGGATGCTTCATTGTTGAATGTCTGTTTCTTTCACCCAACTGTTAAACTTGTTTGGCCAACCTAACCACTTGACAAATAATTCTTTCACACCTCGTCTTTTACGTGTTTTCAAGACTTTTTCAATTCTATAAATAGATTCAATATCTTTGGTCACTTTCTGCAGTTCTTCTTCATAGAAATGACCATCAATATCTTCGTCTAAAAAGTCTTTCACACGATATAAATGTATTCCTTGCTTCTTACAACGATGTGTGACAATGAAGACTTCTTGCGTCCATTTGATGTGATAATCCCGTTGAAACACATATTTAATGTGAGAAATGCGAACATGATCACCAATGTTAAATTTGTACTTCTTCTTCTTCTTAGGTTTCAATTTCAGTTTGTCAACATACATATACTTCCACACTTTTGATTCGTTGTCTTTACGAATCTCGGCTGGAGCATATTTATTAGGAAGAGAACCATGAGGTCTATGGTTGTAATTGTACACCAAGTCTGGAAGAATGTCTAAGTAACGGTAAGTTTGATTATGTAGAAAATACCGATACATCATTCCCTTCAGAGTACGAATGACTCTTTCAGCAAAGTTGGCTTTGGTTTCATTCTTTGTGGTATAAGCATGAATGCCTTCTTTCTTCAAAAATGCTTTTACCCATCTGTTTTTAAATTCTGTTCCTTTATCAGACCTTAGAGTTCGCGGTCTTCGTCGTGTGTCATGAAAAATCTTTTGGAAAGCTTGTATGACGCTGGTATGTGATTTATTAGGTATTGGCTGTACCCAGACATATTTGGAAAACACATCAATGACAATGAGTAAAAAGTGTATGTCATCATTATAGGGAGCTATGTTTCCCATATCAGCCAAGTCAATATCCCACATGTCATCAATGCCACGTGTAATGACACGTTGTCTTTTGAACCTGTATTTGACAGGTTGGAGTAAACTGAAAGCATCTTGATCCTGCAACCATTTCTTCACTTGTGAATGTGTGACTGCTTGATTATGTTTTCGTAAGATGTGATACAGTTTGTAAGGACCAGCAAATGCTCCAGGCTGTCCAGGTTTGAAGTAAATATTGGTCAAGTAGTCTTTCCACGTCGACATGATCACACCGAATGAAAACCACCTTCTCAACAGAACAGCTTTTATTTTATAACTCAACCATCATCACTTAACTAACATAGTAACTTAACTAATATGTATTTATAACTAACATGTATTTATAACTAACATATATTTACAAATCAAGTATAGATACAATGGTATGAATAACTGGAGACCATTGGTCTTCAATGAACACTAACCAATGACTGAGTTCATCCAATGTAATAGCATCTACACCATATTTCTCACAACGTTGATTTGCATTCTCTAACACTTTATCTAAATGTATGTAATATTTAGCTTCATTCCAATATGTATAAACAGATGCAAAATGACAAGTATGTTCTTGACACTCTTCATGTTGACAAGCAGGACAGACTAAATATGCAAACTTTTTTACAGCTGATAACATTTCTTCACAATAAGCTTTTTGTACAATATATTGTCTCAGTGTCATGTCCGCCATTGTGCAGTCTTGTGAGTCTTGCAGCACAAGTTAAACATACTTCAAATTTACATGTCCACACGTCTGCACACCATGACGGTTGGCAAGCAAATGAAAAAGTCTCTAACCCTCACACAACATTTCTAACAACTTTCCCATAATATTCTGACCAGGATATTCAGATGACACATGTTTCACACCAGCTCCCCACCAATGATCATACGTTGCTTCAACTAAAGTTTTGTCTTTACATTCTTTCAACTTGTTGCGAAACAATACACACTGATCCAGTTTGACTTGTAAAACATCTTGCATTTTGCTTCTCTTCACTGTATGCCATAAAGGACATGGTTTTATCCCTTTAGCAATACGTTTCGCTTCATATCCATTTCTACATGAAGCAATGGCTGAAGCAATATCTGAACGGTGATGAAACACTGCTTTCTCATATTGATACAAAGCTTCACTTGAGTTGAACACATGTCCATACTTTTCAAGTCGTGTTGGAAACATATTTGAAAGAACGTCCTTATGACCGCTGAATAGTACAAGATTCTCCATGTTGACTTTGCTTCTTTATTCTGACATGTCGGTTTCTTCCTGTAATAAAATATCTTTTAATATATTTGCTGCCTCTTCTATCATATTCTTTCTTTGTTTACGTTGAAACCACTCACATAAAACTAAATTTGCTAGTAAGAAAAACATGGTTATGTCTTTGAGAAACAATTCACTATGTTGTTACAAAGATGATTAAAAAGGTTTTATATAACTTACCTGATAAAGCTGCTTGGTTTCCTCTTCTTCTTTACAGCAATCTCTCAAATAGTCAACCACGGTGAAATATACTTCAACATCAGTGCGAGCAGAATAAAGTGCAGCATCAAAGTCAAAGTCAGGATCTTCTTCTATTCCAATTTTATAACATTCTCCAAGAAATCTTGAATGTAGTTCAATCACATCAAGACTATGATGTACAACATCCCAAAAAGCGTCCAAATGATAAAGTTGATAGTCTGGAGTGCCACAGCAAGCAAGTTTAGCAATCATCAAGTCAATATAAGCATTTTTAAAACATGCGTCCATCTTGTTTCAGTGTCTTGTGGGCTTTTACTTTGCTTCACAGACTTTAAGTACTCCACACTTGCCGCAGAAGTTGCTTGGTTCACACAACTTGCAATTATACTTGTGACAGTGGCAATGATAATCCTCCACATATCCACAAGCACCGCAATAGTCACAGGTAAGTCCAAGTTGATTTTGTACGTTCATGTTCTCCAACTGAACTTCAGCCAGCCTTTTCTTGGATAGCTTTGACACCTCATCCGACCATCCTTTCGCAGCTTGATAGGAGTTATGACATGACATTCCTCACATGGTGATAGGGCTGAGTTGATGTTGTCCATCTCCTGAAGCAGTGTCTCCCATTCACCATCATTCATGTTGATGTGATGTGTGTATTCTTTCCCTTCAAACCGTGACGTGCGCACAAAACTCACATAACGCATATCCAAGTATGAAATGACTTCAAGCCACTTCGTTTGCGTTAAGTACAGTTTGAAGCCAATGTCGCGTAAATTTTTCAAGCTTTGGCATACAATCTTCCACAAAGATGGTGAATAAGCACACCATCTCTCTCCACGTGTGATGCGTAGAAATGGCCCATATTCTCCATGCTCCACAGTAATGGTTAAGTTAGCACTAATTTTAAAGCTGCTGCTGCTGCGCTGCGCTGCGTTGCTTGTCTTGTTCTCCATGGCTGCTACAATGTACTGATGATGCACTCCCTCCAACTGTCTGCTGAGAAATGACTTCACTCTGCTGAGTCCACTCCCTTTTATACCCAACTATTTGCTGAGTCAGCTCCCTTGCAAAGTTTTGAATTCACTTCAACTCGTCCATGGTTGAATCGGACAAGGTCTGATACATTATTTGGAACATCGTCATCATAATGTAGAATAATTCTAGTAGCCACATCTAACATGAGCTCAGTTGCCCAAATTGTATTCACGTTGATAAATGCTGAATCAATGTCATAAGTTAACGGTAAATGTAGATCTTCACATTCACGTAGAAACGAGCGGATGAAACGATCTCTTGGAATGGTCTTTCCAACAGCTTCCCAATGCTGATGTAAATTCTTTACTTGCAGCATCCAATCCGATTCAAAAGCAGGAAGCTTTGAAAACACATAGTCAGCATAATTCACTTTGAAGACGTCATCCATGGTCTCTACACATCTGTGAAAAAGTAAGGCCGACATTGTCAAGTCTTTTCTCGTCACACAATATCCACTTGTTGACTTGTTGACAGAATGTATTACTAGTTGACTAGTTGACATGTTTCACTCATGCTTTTATACTACTTCCATGTAATCAAAATATGGTGTGTAACTTTGTTAAAAAATTGCTGACTCAGCAGAATTTTACTTGTGTATATGAATGTCTCACTTACAGTTGTACTGCTGTTATACAGCAGAGACATCTAGCGGGGGGGGGGGGGGGGGGGGGGGGGGGGGTCGGTCGACCCAAAAAATGAAAAATGTTCAGAATCGTCTGAAACGGATAAATATGCAAAAATCACAATTTCGAGGGGGGGGGGGGGGGGGGGGGGGGGGGTCGGTCGACCCAAAAAATGAAAAATGTTCAGAATCGTCTGAAACGGATAAATATGCAAAAATCACAATTTCGAGGGGGGGGGGGGGGGGGGGGGGGGGTCGGTCGACCCAAAAAAAATGAAAAATGTTCAGAATCGTCTGAAACGGATAAATATGCAAAAATCACAATTTCGAGGGGGGGGGGGGGGGGGGGGGGGGTTTGGTCGACCCAAAAATAAAAAATGTTAAGAATTGTCTGAAACGGATAAATATGCCAAAATCTGAATTTCACCCCCGGGGTGGGGGGGGGGGGGGGGGGGTGGTCGACTGCAAAAACCAAAAATGTTAAGAATTGTCTGAAACGTGTAAATATGCCAAAATCTGAATTTCACCCCCGGGGTGGGGGTGGGGGGGGGGGGGGGGTGGGTGGTCGACTGCAAAAACCAAAAATGTTAAGAATTGTCTGAAACGTGTAAATATGCCAAAATCTGAATTTCACCCCCGGGGTGGGGGTGGGGGGGGGGGGGGGGTGGTCGACTGCAAAAACCAAAAATGTTCAGAATGGTCTGAAACGTGTAAATATGCCAAAATCTGAATTTCACCCCCGGGGTGGGGGGGGGGGGGGGGGGGTGGTCGACTGCAAAAACCAAAAATGTTCAGAATGGTCTGAAACGTGTAAATATGCCAAAATCTGAATTTCACCCCCGGGGTGGGGGGGGGGGGGGGGGTGGTCGACTGCAAAAACCAAAAATGTTCAGAATGGTCTGAAACGTGTAAATATGCCAAAATCTGAATTTCACCCCCGGGGTGGGGGCGGGGGGGGGGGGGGGGGGGGATGGTCATGATGATGTATGGTCACTTTCTAACACTGCAACTCCAAGCAGTCAGGTTCTGCTGCCTCACACAAACAGAAAGCTACACACCATTGTCTACGTTGTTTATGACGAAATCTTATTACGCAAACTGATTATGCTGGCTATAGATGACGTTGTCTGATTACGCTGGCTTTAGATGACGAAATGCTGTGGTTTACAAGTTGTACGACGCCATTTTGTACGCATCCGCTTCAAGTACGCAACGTTGCAAAAAAAAAAAAAAATAAAAAAGTATGGAATACAAGGATGAACTTTTCACTCCAGAGGCTCTCCAACATTATAACATAACTGAAAGAGATGTGTCTTTGATAGAAGAGATATTCTTAGACTATGAACGTTTGCGCTTGAGGAAGATGGAAGAGAAGTATCGGGAGCAACAGCAGCGTCACCGCTTTGGGAGGCCTGGGTTCCTGCAGCCAGCTCCTCAGCCTGCCGCTGTCGCAGCTCCAGAGCCTGAACCTGCCGTCAATGCAGCTCCGGAGCCTGCCGCTGTCACAGCTCCAGAGCCTGAACCTGCCGTCAATGCAGCTCCGGAGCCTGCCGCTGTCACAGCTCCAGAGCCTGTCGCTGTCACAGCTCCAGAGCCTACCCCTGAACAAGCCGTCAATGTAGCTCCTGCTGAGCCAGCCCCTAAGCCTGCTAGGGAGTCTGCTGCGGTGACAACTCCACCGCGACTGCCACTGCCGCTGCCACTACCATCTCCACCAAGGAAGAGGAAGCGGACTGCAAGCGCCGTCTCCTCACCCGTGCAGACTTCCACTGAGAACTCGCAGGGCGCTTCTGCCTCTGCAAGCAAGAGTAGCTTAACCGTCAATGCCCAAGAACCCAACCAAGAACAAATCGAAGAAGTAATGCTAATTCTGAACGGGTTGAATGGTGGATCCACCAACTCCTGCACTATGTGCAAAACAGTGCTACCTACCGATATCGGTATTGAGGAGCATGTTATACATTGTGCAGAAGCTGGGAGGATCCAGGCATACTTCTGCTCTATAATTAACGATACTTTCAAATCCACGGTGGCTACAATTGCGAGGCATAGGCGGAAGTGTCCTTGTCGGGCTTCTCAGTGGTCTCTGCCAGAGTGAGGAGACAACTAACACAATGAGGAGCGTGAGCTCCAGGCTGCTCTTTTCAGAGCGGCCGCCACTTATTACAAAAATAAGCAAAACAGTCATGGTGTTGGTATATGTGTGTATGCATGAGAGTGTGGGAAATGGAAATAAAAAAAAATAAAAAAAAAATAAAAAAAAAATGTCCGTCTGACCGTCTGTCTACCATATGCCGATTCTGCAGCAGAACCAAACGTTGGTTATCAGGGTTATGGCTGCGCTATCACTACGGAAAAAAAAAAAAAAAAAAAAAAAAAAAAAAAAAAAAAAAAAAAAAAAAAAAAAAAAAAAAAAAAAAATGTCCGTCTGACCGTCTGTCTACCATATGTCGATTCTGCAGCAGAACCAAACGTTGGTTATCAGGGTTATGGCTGCGCTATCACTACGTCTATGGCTTCGCCTATGACGTCACGTTACCATGCTTCGTTGCCATGACTACGCCTATCACCTCACTTCCGGTTCAGACAGTATGACGTCACTTCCGGTCCAGACATGATGACGTCACTTCCAGACATGATGACGTCACTTCCAGACAGTATGACGTCATCAAGTGTGGTAGAACTCTTAAGAGAACCACCACAAAAGTGTGGTAGAACTCTTGTTTTCATACTACTCAGGCGGCATGATGTTGCCCCTCCTTCCCTGCAAGTCTTTTTAGAACTTATGTTTACTAGCAGTGCACTTAATCCTTTAATGTGAGGCAAACCCCTAGACACGTTCTGCGTCGTAGCTTAATCCTGTGCTTCGCACAAGGCAGTCCCCCCCCCCCCCATTTTACCAGACTTCTTTAGTTACTGTTGCTTTTGTGTGTTTTGTTATTTTTTGTTCCGATATCCTCAGCATGTAGCGCTTTAATAAGAGATTGATGGTAAATTTTCTTTTTTAATAAAAACTTACCGACAATCCCCCCCCCCCCACGATCTAAAAAAATAGAAGCCCCGGGGCTCTAATCAGGAAACTGTTTCCTAATAGAAGCCCCGGGGCTTCTATTTGGTTTCTAAATGAGCGCCTGAAATTGGCCAGTTTCCAAATAGAAGCCCTGGGCTTTTTTTCGGAAACCCCCGGTAATGATTGCATTAATGAAGCGATCTTGCATGAAACCTTAGAAAAAAAGCGCAGCTCGGGTTATTTATGCAGTGCAATGATCATTAACTTAATATAAAAATCTAAGTTCTGACCGCATGTTATAACCATTAAAATCACTAACTCTCCAAGCATTTTATCCGTATTTCTTCATATTACCCTATATTTCTTTAAGTGATCTTTATTTCCTTCTTTGATTCTTTCATTTCTCTGTTCTGTAATTTCTGTTATTTCGATTCCACATGTAGTCATTTAGACTGCAGTTTAATGTCTATTTTGTGTTGTGTTATGTGTGGTTTTGTGTTGTTTTGTGCAGTTTCCTATTTGCTGCAAACAATAACGAACATAGCTGCATATTATGTACATTGTCATCGTTGTAGTCAATACTGTGTAAGTTTGAATTAGAATAAAAACAGTAAATAACATGTCTTGAGTATACTGTGTCTGCGTAAATTCCGTACCCACGATATAAACCCTTTGTTTCTGCTGAGAGACGACACTCAGCACTCGACAAATTTACGTGTAAGTAACCTCATTCCCCTTAAAAACAAAATATATTGCATATGCTTTGTCAGTGAGTCAAGGTGCAGGCCTGGAGTCCCCAGTGCAGGCAATCTTGGCAGTCCGCCATCTCCTCCTGAACTTAGCAGCTGTTTTGCTCCAGCAGAATGTAAGCTCCATTTGGTATCGAATGTTGTCCAATCATTGAAGCATTAACCTTCTTCGTCCCCTTTCGCATCCAACCATCCCTTTGAGAAAGGCTCTTTGAAGGTTTTTATGACCCATATGATATCCAAAGTAGGCGAAATTGCGGCTCTTCGGTGATTGTAACAAAATTCTCTTGGTACTAGGACTTCGTCATTTGCCTTTCGTTCTGTTTAGCTCATCCGCATCATCTTTCTTATAGTCCACCGTCCTCCAGTTTTGCCCTGCTTGACTGGCTTATTGTCCATCTTTCTATCCCATACAAAACACTGACCGTGCATCGCATTTTAGTAGTCTAAATCTTGTTTTCAAATTAATCTTCTTTGCTGTAGGAGTTTTTCCATGTTCATAATTGCAGACCTGGTCTGTTCTATCCTCTTCTTTCAATGTCTTTTACGCATTTTCCGTCCTCTGCAATGTATTGCCCGAGATACGTGAATTTGGCGACATATTCGTGTGCTTCATCCTCCAGCGTTACCTTTACTAAGGTTATTTCCTGCTAGCGGCTTATTACCATTACTGTTGTTCTTTTTATGTTTATTTTCATGTCCATCTGTTTTCCAGACCTGTTGATCTCCTGCGTATCTCAGACTGAAATTTCTTTGGCAGCCAGTTGAGATGCCTTCAGAGCATGCCTATAGCTGAAGTACGCGGAATAAGTTGAATAAATGTGGAGACAGAACACACAACCTTTTTGAATTTGAATATATCCAGATGTTTGTTACCCGTTCGTATTGTTGTTTGCTGCTTTCAGCAGAGTTTCTTGACAATGAGAACACCTTTTCCATCTAGCCAGATGCCGTTCAGACTTTGCGCTAGATCATCCGTCCAGATGCTGTTTCACAGTAACTAATGCAGATCTTTCTGTTTTTCTAAACAACGTTTAGCAAATGTTCTTAGACTTCTCTGGTACCTTTTCGTGTTCTAAATCTTCTTTGATTTCCCCTATTTTTTAATGAATTTTGTTTCTCATTCTTTTCTGTATTATTTTTAGAAGTACTTTTGTAACTTAACTTATGCGGCAGATGGTTCTGTATTCGGAACATATCTGTACGTATTGTTTAAGGTTCTGGGCTGTGAAAAGTGCTCTAGGTAGACACTAGAAACCTATTACTGTGAACCAGCAACCTATGCGTTAGTATGATACCACCTGCAGGAAGGGTGATCATTTGGTAGTCCTTTGCACTCACAATTAAGCCCTGAGGACTACCAGAGTGTAGGAGCACCGGTATTGATGCTCTTTGTTTCGATAACAATGTTGTCACAGCGTGATAGTCAGCTACCCACTTTATACAGAGCATGTGATGTCAATCCCTTTCATATCCACAGTTTACCAACACATCATGGTCAATGGGATTAAACACTGAAGGTAATTGGATCAATGTTTGAGGAATTCAATGCTCAAATAACATTTTGACTAAATACATGTGGTCTTACCACTTTGTTGAAAGAAACTATATCACTTGATTTCACTGAGAGCCAACACGGAATCTTGCAAACACATAGACGTCCTCTTGACCTCACAGACAAAAGTTCTACCGTACGGCAGAACAATATACACCCCATATACACCCAAGTATTAAATAAAAAACAAATCCATGCCCATTGTGAAAACATGGCCTTCACTGATTCAATCATTTCAGTAGAATAACATCAAAAATGTGTAATCTATGTTACTAGCTTTTCTGTTTTAGAGACACATGTATGCTTATACATGGGTATACAAAGTTCATGTTTGTATGTAATTCAGAAGAATATCTTCAACAATTGTAATCTACCCTGAAAACTGTTGTGTTATAGACGCATAGGTTTGTCTATATATGAGTAGACAATGTTTATGTTTATATGCATTTACCAAATCCTCTAAATATTACGCACCACTTTTTTACTATGAACTTTACAAATGCGTGTTTTGCTTCTTGTCAAGTTTTAGCAATTAAGTTTCGTTGTATCTCGATTAAAATATTGTGGGTGCTGAGTCATCCAACACGTTTCAGTCTGTCCTGTGACATGCACATAGAGGAAAACGAGAGTGAATTGCCTATCAGCGTCTTGCCATTCTGCTTTAAATAATAAGAAAACCTTTGAAAAATGCAAAGTAATTTTAGTTTCTGTTCAATTCTAACAGAACTTTTCTAAAGAAACAATATGTATTGAACTCTATGCTAACAGTAACGATAACAAATGAATTAAATGAAAACATTTCTTTGTTACAGAGATTGCTGGTTGCTTATCTACAAAAAGTAAAATAGTTGTTGCTGCTTTGTTAGATGTAGCGCGATAACATGGATTTTGTTATCGCGCTACATCTAACAAAGTGCGTTAATATTTTTAATCTGAAAATCTTATGCCTGACCAGAACTGAACGAGAAGGATATAACTGTATTTATTTTTCTTTTTAAACCAGAAAAATCGCGTTTTATTTTAATTTTTAAATTTCTAGTTGAAAAACACTTTTGAAGTAGCTGAGCTCCTTCAAAAATATTTAAATTTTGACATTTCCGGAATTCATTCAAAGTCTATCGACACACAGCACGTTCCCAACATTTGTGACTCTCAAAAAGATATTTTACCAAAATTCCATTCAAAACCAATGGCTGTTTTATCTGTCTTATCTTGCAGAAGTTGTAGCTTTTCTATTACGCCGAAGTTCATTCAAGACGCGTCTACATAAAATAAATTCAAAGAATTTACTGCTCCACACAAAGGTAAATGCTTTTAATGCCAAGTGGCGTTTTACCTGCTGTTAGACCAATTGTCATGTATTCGCGGAAACAACTTTTACCTTTTCTAAACAATGAAACAGAACAACTTAGCTGCAATGATAATTTTCGACAAAACGTCGTAGGTGCCAGTTCTATTAAATGTCGGTCGGCTAAATGTAACTCGACTAAATGTGGCTAGGCGAAATGTCGCTGGGCTAATTATCGCTCGTTGATTCTCGTGCATTCATTTGTTATAGCGCATGGTTAATTAGATTAAAAATTCTATGCAAAATGTGCTGTTGGCCATTAAAAATTGGAACATCTAACCTGGTCATTTTAAATACTCCATGCCCCCATAAACTACGTTGAACACAATTGAAGGCGGATGTGGGGTGTGAAGGATGCTCTTTCATAGATTTAGTAGCAAAGCTATTTTCTTTTCTCTATAATGGTTTCGGACTAACAAAAATGGTTCTTACAAATTGTTTTGAAATCTTTAAAAAACGTTGGCTTGTCTGTAAAGGAAAATCGAATCAAAATCACACTGAAAAGTTTTTAAAATTTTACTCTTAGAGAAAAATTGAGTTGACAGTTGTTTTTTATCCAAGTCTGGAATAGTTGGCCTTTGAGAAATAGGTTCTCATTTTAAAATGTAGTATAGTATTGAAGTGAATAATATTTTATGAATATTGCCTTGTTTCAGTAGCACTTAACATAATTGTAACAAAAATGTGAGGCTTTAAGAAAATATTTTACACTTTGTTTAAATGGGCGTGTTCATAAATATATTTTAAGAACTACTACAAAACTGCTCCGAATCTGAAACCGTTGTTGCTGCAGTATTTAAAACAGTTTCATGAAAATGCATAACCGTATGATAATCACGATGATTATGTTAAGTGACAAGTGATACTGGAACTGAAATTAAAAATCACATTCACAATTTCACATCTTTACACCAATTCCCAAATCGATTGAATTTAGTTAGTCAATTTGGAATGCTTGATCCTGGGCAAGACATGCCTCAATCGTCCAAAATCAAGACCAAGCCTTATTTAGATATTATTACATTACTTGCGGTCGAACACATGGTAAAATATATATCTTCTCCGATAGGTCATTTTCAGTACTGTTCTGTGTTCTAGGAATATTGCTTTACTTTTAAATTTTTTAATCCTGCTGGCCAATGGATTACTTTGGTTTTTAATCGGCCTGGCCGCTTCTTTTTCTTTTTGATTTGTGATTTTAGTGACCCGGCTGGAGGTTGACAGATTTTTCTTCGCACGACCAGATAAGGGCTGATCATGTAGTAATGCAATTTGAAGAAGCAACTAATGAGTCATAATGCGTTTTTCTTAGTTACTGCTGTAATTTTGGGTTCATATTGGGTGTTGCTGTTGGTGAGTACTAACAGTTCAGGGTGGAGGAGAGAGTGTTGGCATTGGCATCGTATACGGATGGGGGTGGTAATTTTGTGGCCGGATCGCTGTCCGCGAGGGGAAAGGGGGCTAATTTTCATTCAGCACTCTGCGTTTCCCACAATAAAGGGAGAGGTTCTTTCAGAACTGCACTCCGCGTTTTGGTGAAAAAGGTTGATCCAAATTTAGAGTCGATTTAAAACATCACGAACACGCATGTAAGCAGTTGGGGAGATACTACAACTCGGGGGACAACAGCTACGATAATTGTGTTTTCCCTTTGCTTCTGAAATGCGACTTGCTTCTGAAATTTGTATAAAGCATTACTTCCTCTATGCTTCAATCTTCCAATGAAAACAAATGGATTCAAAGTCTTACATTACAACTGCGAGAGTTGCATGACATGACCAAATACTGTAATCTGATTGGTTGGTAACGATGTGAACAATTTTTCGATGTTGATCGGGATACAAATATCGACAGATATTGCAGTTATTTGTGATCTAAACGCCATTTAAGCCAAGTAACAAAGCATGTATTGATTTATTTCTGGTCATCATAACGGTGTTATTGAATACTTTCGGAAATATTGGCCTAAAGGTCAATATCTCGCTTAAGGTCAACATTTACTCTGAATAATAATACTTTATGACTCGAAGTAAATCAATATCTGCTAATCATTTAGCTACTGATTTTGGTGATAGTATATTGACAAGTAAATAGAATGTTTACGAAGTACAGAGTAAAGTAAGTAATTTAAAACTACGCACCCTGACAGTTTATGAATAAAATTGTGGGACTGTGGTCAATTACCTTACGGGAAAAAACAGTGTTTGCGTCAACCAACAAGCCTTTATTGTTACATTGATATAAATGACCTTCAGTCTTGAAGGTGATATATCGTGTTAACGATAGATTGTTTTAGATATTATTTCATGCTTGCCCAGAGCGCGTACAAAGGAAACAGTTGCAGTTTTTCGGTGCATAGCAAAAATGTGCATCCCCATAACAACGTAACTGAGTTAAAAACACCTCAGGAGAGTGTAAAAACTGCCTAGTTAACACTTGACAAGCCTTTGGCTTGCAAGGGGTTTTTGAATTTGTGCGAGCAGCCGTTGGTATCTTTTGTTCTTGACAGTGATCGGATTTCTTGTGTTCTATCCTCTACTGGCACTACGGGCCCTAGGGCCATTAAACTTGGGACTTAGGTAGAACTTGATACGAACGTGTGCATGACAATTTTATTTTCGCCTTCGATTTCATTTTCTTTTTTAAAACAGCATGTGAAAACAGCTATTTTTGCAAGTAAATGCGGAGCATCTCATGCACAGCACAGAACACACAGATGCTCAGCTTTGTGCGAGCTCTCATTGCGTAAATAGATAACATGGCGCATGCCTGATCAGTCAATAAAACCTTAAGTCAACAAAAACCAAACACTACTCTCGGCTTATAAGACCTATTCAAGCTGTGTTGTTTGCAATATATTATTCAAGAAATAACCCATTGAAGGAAGTATTTTTCGTTTTAATTTTTGTCCAGTGTTTAAAAATTTCACTAGCGAAATGAGGTTCTAGTTATAATTGTACAAGATCTGAAATAAAGAGAAAAACCGACAATTGTTCACTCTCGCCTTTTTGGCTAGTACTACCAGTGCTACAGGCTGTGGAAGGGTTTTTCGGATCAGTCCAAATGCCTGTGTGGTTTTATCATTTTACGTACTGGTATTCATCAGCAATAAATAGTAGTTTATAATTTTATTGCAAAAGGTTCATATAAGCTCGATTCGCAGATTTAGGAAAATTTTAACAACTAAACAACACAAACATTGGTGAAATCAAATGCAAATAATTATTTTTTTGTTGTGAAAGGGGAATAGCATTGCATTCTGTCATCTTAAAGTTACTTTTCTTAGTAGGAAAGCAGTTGCACTACGTAAATGCATATCACAAATAGAAGTAGAAACTTCACAAATATTCGAAATGCAAGACCTTTAAACCCTTAGATATTATAGAATACATAAATTACAACACTGATTCGGAATTTTTTAGAATCAAATTATGTTTCTGAAAATATTCTCATAAGTTAAGCGGTGTTAATGCTCACTGGGAAGCGCATGCAGATGTTATATTTACAAAACTAGATGACCTTTTTCAGAGAACAAAGGCATAATTAAGAAGGTGAACGATGGTGCTATGAATAAATATTTGGATGAGAAATCGTAAAGGTATGCCGTACCTTTCCTTTTCTAATTACGATCATTGCTGCTTTTTTTTCCCAGGAACAGTGGGCGTGTATCTTTAAAGGAATAAGCTAAATGTTCAATAACCCTTGTAGCCCTTTATTTTGCCTGTTTTGCATTGTGACGTACAAGGATCCTTAAACTCGGTGGAGACCCCTATGACCTCCTTCATCGTATTTTCGATCTCTTTGTGTTCTCTAGCCCCGCAGTGGCTGCGTTATGGACTGTCTGCTCTTGCATTTTATTTCAATACCCGAATAACGGAAATGACCTCATATTTCTACAGTCCTTCTGTTCGTCAGTGTGTCCGGCTGCATTCCATAGATTTCATATTGATCTGCTCTTCATAAAGTAGGCAGCGAGTGGAACAGGATATGATATTTAGAAGAATTCCAAGTAGATATTTGTTTTCCTTATTTAATGAATCGTAAGATGTCTTTAATTTTTCACACTGCGATCCATTTCCTGTATCCTGTTTTTATGTTTGTTTTTGTTTTGTTTTGTTTTGTTTTGTTTTTCGTTTTTATCAAACCAATCGAAGTAATTTTTTATTTAACAGATTATAACCTCAACACCAGATCCAAATCTCGTGAATAAGTTCTATTGTTATTTTGATCACTATTTCTTGCTTGAGCCGCAGCTGCACTAAAAATTAACACACTTTAAGGCATTTAGACAAACAATATTCAGCAATTTAGACACACAATATATGTTTTGGCCACGCATATATGTATGTGATAAGTGTCTACTGAAAGCGATCTTTTCTATTTTGTCGATTTACCGACTGAAGGGGTCCATGCATAAACTTGATAACTCCACTTATCAGGAAAATGCACTATTACCATTTCTTGGACTCTGTTCTATCACATATGTAAGTCTTACACCTCAAAACCGATTAGAAGTGGGCATTTTTTAGGAAAATGCGATGGGAAAAACCTATGTTTGTTACTAAAATTTCAAATTTTAAAAGCATTTTTCTCCACTGCTGATAAGTGACAGTTATCAGGTTTATGCATGGACCCCTTCAACTATTTTGCTTTTGATTGAATTATTGTTTTTGATTTTTAGAAATCTGCAATTCTTTAAAAAAGAAAAATACAAAAATAAAATAACTAACAAGTTATTGTGCCCCAATAGTAATTGCGAAGGCTGAACATGCTTTTGGGAGTCTGAAATAATCATACGCATAGATTTTCTGTTTGCGTTAAAAGATACTGTGATTTGGAATAGGCTATTTCTTCCTAAATTAAGCGTTATTGACAGAGCTAAATGAAAACGTAATTGCATATTAAATGCTACTGCTTTAGTAATAGGGGAGTGGGGATGATTAACGCAACGCAAGTAACACCCAATCCTACATTAGAGGTGGCACTAATTGGCCAAAACTTGCTACAGAGTAAATTACAGTACTTGTTTGCTCGAGGAACCTTTGAACCTTTGTAGTCGCATTGAATTCTGTCTTGTGACGTTATCGGGCGGCAGCAGTAAAGCATTGGCAAAATAACTTCGTCAGGAAAATTCCGGCAACAATCAACATTGTGCTCAGCTAATTGTCCGTCACATCAGCGAGAAGTATCAAAGCGCTCTTGATTTTTACCAAGGTTTCGCATTTTTTTTGTTCGGCTTGCTATCATTTAGTGCAAAAAAGACAAAGCACAATTTCTTCGATGTCCAAATTCGATAAACGCTTAATAGCAGAGCTGTGGAATGACGTCATGCGCGACCTAATCAACACGTTATTCTACAAATTGTTTATGATTTTCAAAAATAAAAAAATAAATAAATAAATAATAACAAAATAAATAAATAAAGTAAAATAAAAGAAGAACTGAAATGGATCTACCTTATGTTTATGAAATATACATTTAAAACTAGATCGAATATCTCTACAGGTAGCAAAATGGCACCCACTTGTAAATAGCAGAAGGCCAGAGACACAATATATCTGGTCAAGACAAAATTTTTCGAGATAATGTTCAGCTTCTGGACTTTTATCGAAATACATACAATGCAACCTGTTTTAGTCACAAATAATCAAAATAAATTGAAAATCGCGCTACCCGTTTTCGAGATAATGATCAACTTCCAGTTTTGTCCAACAAAGTACCTCTTATAGAATGCCTTTTAGACCTAGGGATCGAAAATAAGCTCAATATCTATAACTTACAGGTTTGTTTCTTGTTTCCTGCATTTCAGGTTTGTTTCTTGTTTCCTGCATTTCATCTCTCTTTGTCATCAGTGATGCACCGCCTTTTGTTGGTTGTTGGTTTCGCCCGTTTCATCATCAGACCATTTAGGCGGCCGGGCCACGGTAGTTGATCAATCCACCGTCTTAGAGAGATGAGGCACAATCATGATGGTAACCATTGCTTGTCGTGTCGTTTCAGCCAGATCCAATTTGACGACTTTTCTGCTGTGTTTTGACATTCTTTACTTATACGTTTCCTAATGTTGCCACCTATACCGAGTAATTTACACGTCGCCCATACTGATTTTCCCATGAATCCTCTACACCCTACTTCGATAGGCATACACCACACTTTCCAGCGGGCTTCTTCACACGCGGCTTTCAATTCATCGTACTTTGTTCTTTTCCTCTCGTTCGCAATTTCTATGTTTTCCTCCCATGGCACTGTCAATTCTATCATAATTACTTGGCGTGTTTTTGTTGACCACAGCACTATATCTGGTCTCAATGTTGTAGCTGTGATCTCTCCAGGGAACTGCAGTTTTCTACGCAAATCTACGCGTATTTGCCAGTCTGTTGCTGTTGCTAAGACACCAACTGTGCTTCTACGTTGCTTCTGTTCTTCTCCTGCTTTGACAAATTTGATTAATGTTAGTGTTCTTTGTGGTTTTGTGTTGTTTTCTCTGTTAACGACTGGCACTAATATTGACGAGATAGCTTCTAATACTTTGTCATGTCTCCATCGGTACCTTCCTTGAGTAAGAGCTGTTCTGCACGATGACAGTACATGCTCCAGTGTCCCTCTCTTTCCACACAGTTTGCAACCGTCGTCTTCTGTCTTGTACCATAGTTTAAGGTTTGCGGGTGTTGGTAGTAGGTCGTATACACTACGTAGCAGGAATCCAAGCTGCATAGGTTGTTTTTGCAGTATTTCGTGCCATGTCACTTTCCTTGGTGTTGCACTTTCCCATCTCGTCCAGGCTCCCTGGGCGCCCATACCCACTGCCTTTACTCTTCGTTGATCTTCTTCACTCTCTCGTATCTCACGTTGTATTATGGACCTTCTCTCCTTGGTGTTTGCCTCGGTCCATTTCACTCGTGGTGTTACATCTAGGCCTCTTCTTCCTTGTCTCACAGTTCCGACTAATTCTTTGTTTTGTACTCTGCTCTTCGCATCTTCGATGCTCTTCTGCACTGACCAGCGCCCACGTTGACTCAGTTGAACTTTTGCTCCTCGTATTGTATTGTCTTTTGATTCGTCGAGCATCACTTGTCCTCTTACGCGGCTAACTTTGTATTCTTCTTTCACTGATGACAGCGGCAGCTGAAGCTTGTTGGTTTTCCCATAGAGTCCCACCGCAGAAAAACTCTGGGGGACACCGAGCCACTTGCGCAATTGCTTGCTTGCCATCCTTTCCATTTCTTCCACACTGCTCATTGGGATGTCGTACATGAGCATTGGCCATGATAGTCGTGGCATCACACCGTGCTGAAAACACCATGCCTTGTATCTTCCAGGTAGCGGGGCCTTTTCTATTTTGCACAGATGTTCTTGTAGCTGCTGGGCAGTTTTCCTGGAATTTTCCGTGTCGCGTAAGCTTCCCTCGTACCATTTTCCAAGGCACTTCACCGGTTCTTCACTCACTGTCGGGATGGTAACGTCTCCTATCTTAAATTTCACGTTCTTTCCTATTTTCCCTTTGATGATGACTAAACTCCTACATTTTCGTGCCTTGAATGCCATTCTTGCCCATACTGTTAGCTCATAAAGTTTGTTTAAGATCCACCTCGCGCCTTGTGGTTGTACTGTATTTATAGTTAGATCGTCCATAAATGCTTTGATCGGTTTTTGTTGCATTTCATTCACCTTTGGTCCCTTGCATTCTTTTTCTGCGGTCTTTATCATGATGTTCATAGCAGCCAGGAATACTATAACCGAAACCGTGCAGCCCGTGATTATACCCTTCTCTAGTCGCTGCCAGTTTGTTGTAAATTCGGTTGTGGTGAATCTGAATTTGAGCTTTTGGAAGTAGTTCTTGATAATGTTGGTTAGTTTCTGTGGTACGTGGTACTTCTCTAGTGCCAACATAACAAGCTCGTGTGGTACTGAGCCGTACGCGTTTGCTAGGTCCAACCATATTAACGTGATGTTTCCTCGTCTCGTTTTGGCATCTTGTATCAGTTTTGTTATCATACTGTTATGCTCCCAACATCCAGAGAAACCTTCGACGCCTCCTTTCTGAGTTGATGTATCAATGTACCCGTTCTTGACCATGTAGTTTGTTAGTCGTCGTGCTATTATTGAGAAGAAGATTTTCCCTTCAACATCAAGCAAAGATATCGTGCGGAACTGGTCTATGCTTGAGGAGTTTATTTCTTTTGGAACAAAGCAGCCTTCCGCTCTTGTCCATTCCTCTGGTATGTTTCCTTTCCTCCAAACTACTACGAGCTGGCGCCACAGCATGTGTAATAAACGCGGGCATTTCTTGTACACTAAGTATGGTATTCCGCTGGGGCCAGGTGCTGACTTTGCTCTTGCTTTCTTGACGACTTCTTTCACCTCCTTCCATGTGATATCTCCACTCTGAAACTCTGTCGTTGGTCTTTCTGGTGTTTCTAAGTAGTCAAAGACTGGGAGTGGATCTTCTCTGTTCTTATCATTGTGGACCGTCGCTAGATGTTCTTCAACTTTCCTTTGACTACATGTGAGTTTCCCGCTTTTTTCCTTCGCAAGTAAATCTGATGTATACTTAAATGGGTGTGAGATGAATATCGCTCTATATCTAACCTTTTTCGAGATATTGGTCAACTTCCGGTGGTTTTGAGCCTGACCATGAACGGGGAGGTAAAGGTTACCCAAGTGCCACTTATGTAACATTGCCTAGGCCCAAAGGGTCGAAAATGAGCTCAATCGTTCTGCCTCTAACCGTTTTCGAGATAGTGTTCAGCTTCCGGTTTCTGATCTTCACCATCACCAAGGGGGTCAAGGTCACCAAGATGCCTCTTATATAACGTCTTTTAGACCCAAAGCGTCGGAAATATGCTCAATATCGCTCTATCTCTAACCGTTTTCGAGATAATGGTCAATCTTTCCCTAACGCATATCCATATGCAAGGATCTCATGACGTTTATTTTGATCCTTAATCTCGAGATTCAGGCCACGAGGTTACTCCTTGCTGACACCGTGCACTTGTTCAAACAAGGATTTGAGAGCTATTTCTAGCCACTTTTCGTGATTAACAGGAATTTTATTTAGTTATTTTGACCTCAAATTGGCCATAACCTTGGAGGTCAAGGTAAACAAAAAATGCTGATTTCACTATAAAGCAAATTTCGTCTTCCTACGTTAAACCTTGGAGGAGTTCTCTGGAAACCACTTTGAAGTCAAAAATACTTTGACCTCAATTTGATCTTGACCTTGGAGGTCAATGTTCAAAAACATTCGTTGATTTCATCTTAGCATCCTCTATCTATGTGCAAAATTCACATCGTCCTACATTAAATAGCGCAGGAGGAGTTTTGGAGACGAAAAAAATATGTTAAAAAATAAAAAGCCAGAATTCTTTGCAAAACATACCCATCAGTAAACTTTGTTTGCAACTGGGAAATATCTCAGGCCAGGGAGAAAATAGTCTTGTTTTTCGTCCTGATTTTAAGCGAAAATGATCAGGTGCAACAGGATATCTTGTCGCCGGATGTCTTGGCCTCGTCTGGGATAACTTAGTCCCACAACGAAAGCCAAGTTAAGCCAAGCTAAAAATAGAAAGAATGTAAATTATATATATATATATATTTATTTATTTCTCACTTCACTGAGACTTGTACAGTAAATGCGGCTAGGATCGTGCAAAAGGAAGACATAAAATAAAATCCCAGTACCACAGGAGTTCAGATCACAGAACAGACAACAGGTCGGACGGAACTCAGAGTTGGCTTACTTTCTTGTTGGTGCAAATAACTGCCCTAGAAAGCATAGAAGTTCACACTCTGGAACTCAATTCCAACATTAATTTCAGTAAAATGTCTTGATTTACATATAGTTTACTTCGTGATGTGAAAACCCGCCGTAGACAGATTTCAACGAAGAAGTCAGAAAAACAGCACAAGGGGCGCATGGCAAATGGATAAATTCAGGCGAGAGATGGATTTGCCCCGGAGGGGGGGGGGGGGTGGGGGGGCGAGGTATTTCATACTCACGAAATGCTGAGACGCAGAAAAATAATTCCGGCAAAAAATAAATAAATAATAAATAAAAAGGCGTCTTTGCCGGTCCACGGGAAAGTGAAGACTTTCGGGTTATACTAATTTTCTCTTTGATTTACCTTTTAAATAGGCTTAAAATACTGGATATAATTGCTTAAAAGCTGTAGAGACTAATCATTTTAGTGTAATTTAGAAAAAAACTGTAGAAGTATTAACCCAGTAAGCACAGAAAATTTTCCCATGTGGGATACGTATGGGTTTTAATTGGGATTTGCATGGGAAGGTGGGAAAGGGGAAAACCCATATTCATCCCGTGGAGAAAGGAGCCATTTCTGGGTGGGAAATGCCTGGGTTTTCCCACCCTGGGAAACCCCCTGTAAAATACACATGAAATATGAATGGGAATACCCACGTAAATCCCACCCGGGTAAACCCAGGTGGGTCCCAACTGGGAAATGCACGGGCAACTCCATGTCATATTTTTCCCATCTTCACCATTATCTGGGATTTCCATAGGAAGGCCCAGGATGGGAATTATCTGGGAAACACATGGGTTTTACTTGGGAAAAGCATAGCCCAGTAAGCACAGAAAATTTTCCCATGTGAGATACGTATGGGTTTTATATATTATACATTTGAATTCCCACGTAAAATTTCATTAGAAGTCATTTGTATATTACACGTATATTTTACGTGGGATTTCCCATATGGGCATTCCCATGTAAAATACACGTATATTACACGTATATTTTACGTGGGATTTCCCATATGGGCATTCCCATGTAAAATACACGTATATTATGCGCAGTCTGGCAATGTGGGCTTATTATCGCAGACCGGAAACAGCCGCCATTGAGCGATAATATATTTAAATTTTGCTACATTCTGCATATTTTGGTGGAGGGCTGCATTTTTTCTAAGTATAACAGAAAGTTAGACATGGAAATACCAATTTCACTAAAATTTTTATGCTTAAAATTCTTTTAAGGAGTACTTTATAACTACACTATAGTTATAAAGGTTCATGTCTGTGTATTCGATGGAGTTATCGTGTATGCCCAGAGTGGGTCGTCCCATGTAAAACCCGTGGAGACACCATTTTTTTGACCAAAATCTGCCCGGGAATGCCCATGTATTTCCGTATGGATTATGCGTGGGAATTCCGACCATGGATTTTACCTCGATTTTTGTCTCATTCCCATGCAAATCCCTGCATGGGATTCACGTGGGAAGGACCAAAAATAACCCTGGGTTTTACATGGGTTTTACTTGGGTGTGCTTACCGGGAAGGTGATTTCAGATTTATTGGCCAAACAGGCATATGTGTGCATGTGTTCAATTCCGAAAAGAAGGGATTTTGGTGTTTTCAAATGAATTCAAGAAATGAATAATTTTAACTTATATGTTAATGTTATCTTATCGGCAACATTTTGCAAATTCGCTTTGCAAGCGACTGTACTAAAGCAACGGTTTACGAGCTTTCTTTTCAATTAAAGAATTTTTGGGGAGCCCTGTTTCAGTTGCATGCGGGTGTTGGTCATACACCTACAGTTTCGAGCTCGGCTAATTAACCTAAAACCTCCCCTCTCCACTCATCACCCTCACTCCATCTCCCGATGGCAAATGTTTTCGGCTCTTTTCGGACAAGTTATGGAAGTACCTGTCGGTTACACTGTTGCGTTTTTATGACGTATAACAGAATTGCCCTTACGTCATTTTACTCGTCATACTAAAAGTGACTTCCGGATAATAAATTTATCCAGATTTCTTTGACGAATAAACAGAATATGTGCACTTTAGTATTTACTTGATTTCTTTTTGAAGAAAACACATTGGGGAGTTAAGATGCAGTCTGTGACGTCTATTTTTACGCAAGGCAGCGAGGAATCGGATTTTATGCCCGATTTTGAAGACGATGGAGCGCCATTTTGCGGAGCAACAAAAAATGACAAAGTTTTCAATCCGAAAGTCAGAGTTATAAGAATTTGGCAAACTATTGTTACAAGTTTCAGTTTTCTATCATGCATCATCACGACGTTTATGGCGTCATTTTCATCCGAAATATTGTGGCTATGGGTTGTCAGCTACATTTTTGACGCGACTTATCTGGTGGACATCATACTAAATTTTTATTTAGCCTATTTCAATCATAATGGAATCCTTGTTACCGACAGACGGAAGATTGTCAAGCGATATTTCCGCACGAAATTTCTGTTTGACGCATTGTCTGTATTTCCGACAGATCTTTTTGCGTTGTTTCGGCAGGGAGACATGGCATGGAAAATATTGACCCGACTTCGTCTGAACAGGCTTGTCCAGTTTTATAAGACCATCGAGTTCTTTGGTTTGTAAAATTTCTTTGATTTAATAACAACACTTAATCTATTTCATTCACTCGTTTTAATTGACTCATATTAGAAAAATAACTTGGCTAATGCTAAGAGCAGAATGGTATCACTTTGAACAAAGATAGCAGAAGAGCTTTCAATGGTAGACACAGGATTTGCTTCTGAGAGGGAGACGGAGGGGTCAATTTAAAACGAGCTTACAAGACAAACTTTGTTTTGCGAAAACACGAAATTTTACAGTCATTTCTTTTTGGACTCTAGTGGGGCGCAACCCCTGAACTCCTCCACTACCCCCGTCCCCACCCTCTTCCAGTGGATTCGCCACTTTTTGGATGTTCAAGTCTTCATGATTTATCGGAGCCTAACCTCACCCCCACCCCACGTCTGCCAAAGCGATCTTTCCCATTGAGGACAATTTTATGGCCGATCTTTTCGATGTCCGATTTTGTGGACAATATCCGACTTGTGAAAAAAGTCTTGTGACGTCAAAAGGAATTTAATTCGCCTATTGCCCAATCTATGTTGAGTGTAATTCAATAATATTTATTTCAAGAACAATTACAGCGATTCTTCAACTTGCGACGACGTCATTAAAATGACGTAGTTAAAATGACGTCGCGTGACGTCGACAGGACATGGAGTATATTCGGCAACTGTGTCAACAAATAATGCAATTATAGGGACTGATACCGATCTCTTTTCTGCACGCCACTTTCACTCAGGAGAATGCTACATTGAGCCCTCTCCGGTGTAGATTGCTAGAGTAGCTTACTAGATTAGCAAAATAGAAATAAAAATGTACCATTTAATGTATGTTAGTGTCTTGAAAGCAATTTCCGGTACTCATCTATTAAGAAGCCTGATTGTAATGCAAATATTTGTCAGTTTTTATGCATATCATATCGATTAACAATGTCCTGTTGTGATTAAAACTAATACAATTGTGCTTGTCAGCCCAGTGAATCCAACAGACTTTGGCATCCGGGCCTCTTGTATCTGGGCGTCTCTCATACCAAAATCCGCATCTGAGCATCTCGCATCTGGACATCTGGTTTCTAATTTACACTCATAGTCACAATTAAGATTTAAAAATTAAAACTGTCTTTGGCAATATTTCAGGCGACAGAGACGCCGAATTAGGCAGCAATACAGCACTGATCCGTGGCCTCAAATACACAGCGATAAGCGTCTGGATCACGCATGGGATCGCCTGTATCTGGCACTCCCTGGCATGTGAGGGACACCACGCGGGGATCGCAGTCACGTGCTCGCCCAACACCTGGGCAAATAACGACGTCTTCCATGTCGGTATGTTCTTGTTTTATTTCGCATCCTACTGAATTAATTGTATGTTATTAATGCTATTATTTTTCGATAAATTAAGATATGAACGGGCATTCAGACGCTACATGTGGCAGTGTATCCAAATGACCATTTCTACACCAACAATACTAAAATGCCGTTTGGGCGTAGTTTATGCTATATTGGCTGAATTTTCTTACATGTGGCAATTGTAATATATATATATATATATATATATATATATATATATATATATATATATATATATATATATATATATATATATATATATATATATATATATATATATA
Organism: Protula sp. h YS-2021; assembly: GCA_949752745.1. Taxonomy (NCBI): domain Eukaryota; kingdom Metazoa; phylum Annelida; class Polychaeta; order Sabellida; family Serpulidae; genus Protula; species Protula sp. h YS-2021. The sequence goes on from OX457032.1 coordinate 18,242,407, forward strand.
TATATATATATATATATATATATATAGCTAGGACTTTGTCGCTAGACGACCATGTGATTGTGATCATTTTACAGATATCGACCTGACAAACGCTACTGCACAAGAAGCTTACATCGAGTCGTTGTACTGGGCCATGGCGACCGTCACATCAACAGGGTATGCTGGCGTCACGTAAACCATGACGTCACGCCAGTCGTGACGTCATATTAACCTTGATTTTATACAGATTCAGACATAAGTGTAGCCTTTATAAGTTCTCTAAGTGAAGACAAAATCCCAGCAGATATATAGTCGGTTTGCGACTTCGGAAAACGATATCCATTGTCCGCTGGGCAAGTGTTAGTGCTTGAACATTTTAATTTGCGTTGATTGGACGCATGACTTTTCACCTTGTTACATAACTATACAGGTGAACGAGTTACTTATTGATGTCAACCAATCAAAATTGTCCGACTTGCGGCTATAATTGAAATGGATACACATGACAAGTTCAACCATAATTGTCGCATCCTCAGAGCAAGGTTGTTGTCCAAATGCCATACGTAAGATATGTTACGTACCTAAGGACAACGCCTTCAACAAATTGCTCGCTTATTTATTTTTTGCGTGATGGCACCTCTTTCTTCTTTATAGGCCAAGTAAAATTAACCTTGTTTTGCACGTCCCATTTGATCACTAAAATCTAACATAAGAAGGCGGGGGCGATTGACTACAACTACAATGTGAACAATAATAATAATAAATCCGTCGTTCGGTTGGATGCCAAAACGTATTTTATTCAAACCATTTTCGATTCAAGACCGCTTTTAGAGACCATTTTTTAGAGAAAGAAAACACACCTTTTTGTAAACATCGATTTCATTGGATGACATTAAAACAATATCTTATAGGCTATTGTCTGTCTTCACATGACAAGATTTTTATCTCTGTGAGCGTACTCGCAATATATTTGTATAAACCATTATCATTATCACAACCCTCCCCCTCCCCCGCCCCATCCCAACACACACACACCCTTCATGCATACGTACCGTCAGAGTGGCCTCTAAGGCACTTTCTTACCCTCAGGTATGGAGACGTGAGAGCAGTGAATATAGAAGAGAAATGGTTCAGCATATTCGCCATGTTGATGGGTATCGGCATCTTCTTTGGGATGCTCCTGGGTGGTCTCACGTCCATGCTCACCAACTTTGACGAACAGAGAGGAAGCTATGTGCACCGCTTCAGCGTCATCAAAGAGAATCTGGTAAGAGATAATAAATCATATAAAACCATCACTTATAAAACAAGAGGAAAAACATCCTTGACACTAAACATGAGTTAAAATTTTAGCACTCAAACAAACCAAGATATAGATAGACATGAATAGACACAGATATGGATTATTCGTTTTTCAGTACATATTCACTGTATTTGATTAAATTTAAATATTGACTTAACGTGTTGATACAATTGTGCAGTACAATACTCTATGTACACAAATACTGGGGTCTAATCTAAAGCGTCCTTTTCATTAGGGTTCTTTATAAGTAAAGCTTGTATTTGATACCACTCTGGATGTCCGTTCGGGATAGTGAGATGTCCGGTTTACTGGGGTTTCTTTATCATGGAAATGAATAGAAAATAAAAGGGAACTGAATACATCTGTTGTTCTCTTTATCGAGGTTGTCTAGACCTGATGTTATATTATGCTGATGTCCAAATTTGTACTTTTTACTTTTACTGTATTGTAGAAAGACTTGGATTGTGCGGAGGATTTACAGGAGCAAGTAATAGGGTACTATGAGTATCTGTGGATACGTAAGCGTGGTGTACTTATTGGGGACGCTTATGACGTACTTCCTCTCACGTTTAAAGCCGAAATATCCCATACAACCTATAGCTGTATTTTGAAAAAGGTATTTAATTTAAAATATAGTGATGATATTTTTTCTTTATCGCTTTATGCTGCAACTACACTGTTTCGAAAAAAGATTAAAACTAAAGACTTAACTTAGGAGCGACGGTTAGCTCAGTGCGTTAGAAGGCTGAGACCCCGGGGTTCGAACACGGCTGGGCAATCCGCAGATTCACGTGTGCTTGGATTTGCCTTTGCTAAGTGTTTGAAGTAGGTCATATTACCTACCACAGAATGAAGTGTCTGAGTTTAGCAAATCATTGTGCTTGGTATAGATACACATTGCGTAATTAATTACCTTTATGTGTGAAAAATAACCATAGATCGTGAGCGCAGCACGAGTAGCTTTTGACTATATCTATTTATTTATTTAGTTATTTTATTTTATTTTATTTCTAGGCACACCTCTTTGACGGATGTGGATCAGGATTTCTGCGCATGCTCTCCCTCAACATTAAGCCTATGTTATTTTTGCCCACTCAGATCATTATAACAAAAGGTGATGTTGGGAATCAGATGTATTTTGTGCACAGAGGAGAGGCAGAGGTACGTTCCAGATTATTTAGTATTGGATGTTTAACCCCCAACTGCAATCAATATGGTAAAAAAAAATAGGTACAGTGCAAGCTCTGTGAACTATACTTCGATAATGTGCTACTCTATTGAACTCTAAAACTTTCCCATTTCCGATAATTCGACTATTTGAGTTATCGGATAACAGCCCTAATTTTTATAAACAAAAGAATGATGGGGGCAGTTACATGTGCGCCTACAGGTATTATCAGAGGATGACGAAGACACACCCGTGGCTACGCTAAGAAGTGGAAAACTCTTTGGAGAGGTACCATTCCAGAATTTTGGGGCATGTAGTTTGTTATATTTTGCGCGATCAACTGGGCCAGCTTCCTTGGGCATTGGACAAAGTTCGTTGACTACTGAGGCAAGCTTGAATACGTAAAGAACAATTCAGGTCTGCCACGAGTTGACATTTCGTCCGCTTTTCACCAAAGTAACCGGCGATTACATAAAGTAAGCGGGAATGGGGGTTAAAAGTCCGAAATTTTTCCGTACCTTCTTTATTGGTGACCCTTTTACATGAAACACAACTTTTATGTTGTTAGAACCTATGCATGTTATGCATGTTATGCATGTTATGCATATTGTCTCATCTTTACGCTTTTTTATTTATATATTTTTTCATCTTATTTAGATAAGCCTTATCTACAGTCTGCCCAGGACCGCAACAATAAGAGCAGCAACACACTGCGACCTTATGGTCCTTGAAAAATCCGACCTTCAACAGGTCCTCATGCAGTATCCAGACAGTGAGTGTGTTGATAACGTGCTCACACTCGCAGCTAAAACGCCCTACTTCATTGTTGCAGAATTGCTCATAATCTTTAAGTTTTATGACATAATTCAAATAATTTTTTAAGGTCTTTTATAAGAAAGGTTTCAGAAATAGATCCTCAGGGGACAATTATCTTAAGAAAAGTATCAGTGGCCCCTAATCAGTTGTTGATTGGTCAATAAGTCCGCTACGATACAAACGACAACCCATTAAATTAAATTACCGGTAATTAAAGTTCCAGACTTATGCCTTATATCCCGTACTAATTTTTGTCAACAGTTGGAAAGAAGTTGTTAGATGTTGCCAAGCAACGGTGCAATAAAGCTGATGCTATAGCAGGGAGAGACACCCTCAACAGTCACCATTCTAACGTGAAAATAGGCAACCACGCAAAGGTATGTGAGACAGAGAACCCCACCCCTAACCTTGCCCCCCCCCCCCTCCTCCCATCGATCTCAGTGTTAGTGTTGCAATGATAAGGGTGTCTTGTTGTGTAATTAAATATTTGTTTATTTTCTATTATTATTATTGTTATTATTATTATTATTATTATTATTATTATGTGGAGCTAAAAATACGCAAAAACATGCTCTTCTTCTGTGACTTTCTTCAGGCGTTTCAGCCCCGTCGCACGTCACTCATCGAGCCGGCGTCACGCAAAATCCGCAAGTCGTTTGCTCCATCCATGGTGATCCTGGAGGAGAACTCTGAGATGTCATTGGGCAATTCCAAGGCGGTGCCAATCAACTCGGAGGCTATCAGGCGACGCCGACTCAGTTCCGTAGCCCAGGGCAGCATGGTTGGCGGTGAGGACAAATAATCGAGGTGGGAGGGGTAGGGGGGGGGGCAGCCAGGCGGATCGTCCACAGGTTCGTCCACCCGTTTTTGAATCCAATACAAATTCACGTTCCCAGTCCCATTATCTATCAATATAACAGAAAACATGTATATTGCTAAAATATAGTCAGAGAAAAGTTACTAGGAAAAAAAATAAAGCAAATAAACAAATAAAAAAATAAATAGTTAAGAAATTATTGTCAGCATCTCTTCATCGGTTATCGGTTTGAATTTCCACAAAACATTCTAGTATACATTTAAAAAAAAATTAAAAATTCCACAGCAAACTCCAGGCGTATGTCACAACGTCTTTCCAACGCGTCGACGTTCAGCGTGACGTCATTTCACCGGAAGTCGAGTCGTAAGAGCAGTGTCCTCCTCAGCAAATCTCTGGAAGTCTTGGACGAAATTTCCGAGGAAGCTGAGATCGGGCATGGCTGTTATGAGGTACCATTATGTTTACTTCATAACTGAAGGTGAAATGGGAAATAGCTATGAAAAAGAGAAAACATCTATAATATATTCAAAGACACACCACAAATATAAAAATGTAAAAAGATTACCGTAAAAGATGCTATTGAGATTTATATTCCTATATGCGACCACCTTAAAATTGATAAAATTGCTTTATCTAAAAATAAAAACGAATAAAATGATTATAAAAATAAATCAATGAATTAAAATAGCACTATTCTTTTGAGTGTAATCTCTTTTATAGAAAAATAAAATAAAACATATAATTATGGCGTCACTGCCTGTTTTTGACTGCTGTAAAAAGGGACTGTGGCTCACATTTTCCCCCTATTATTATTCAGTTAACAGTCGTTCATTCGCACATTAACACAGGGATGTAACAGTTGCAACGTCGGAACGGGGCACGAAAGCTGTACGAATTGGGCTATGGTGCGAATGAACAAGGAACGAAATATCAAAGCGCAGTATAAATTGCATTTTCTAACATTTCTAGACGACGCGATTCAGACTGAGGCAATTTTGGGAATGGTTTGATTCTATAACCATTCCTCCAAATTCAGCCCTTATCAGATTTTGGCAAAAGCTGGTTGTCGTGGTAACCATCCTGTTGTCTTTCCTCTATCCGTACATGGCATGCTTCACTGCGCATGACGAAAGAGCAGGTGCTTACACGTGATGTAGAGTTTGGTTAATACTGAAGTGATTTGTAGCAACAGTGATGGTTTTGGTTTAGTACATATTTTCAAAATGCTGATCTTAAGCAATTAATTAAAAAGCAGCAACAACAATAATAATAGTAATAATGACACTGATTATGATAATAATAATAATAACTAATAATTAATAATAACAGTAATAATAAATAACTAAATGAATAAATATACAAAAATGTTAACCATCCATCATAAAACATTGAATTCTGCAAAGAATTAAAAACTGTGACATTGAAACTAAATGGCAAAATCACATTATGAAATAACCCATTGACAAGTTTGCAAGAAATATTCCTTGGAGCTGTACACCTCATTTTACACTACTTTTTCAGGATACAGCGACAGTACGTTGGGGACGATTACACTGTCCGTGTCGTACGTCTTCGATTTCGTCCTTTTAGCTGACATTATCATCAATCTTAGGACTGGCATCGCAACGCCACATGGTAGGACTTATTTCACAGCCAAAACTTCAACTTCAACACCGCCAAAGTCCACGCAATTTGATTCGGTGTTCTAAGAGCTGTAGGAACTCACATTTTGCTTCTACTCGCATCGTATATTTTGGATTAACTCAAATCGAGTAGAGCATGGACCACTTTATTTCAAGTTTCTGTGAGGTTAAACATACGGATATTTATGAAATTTCCGCCTCTTATTACACTTATCAGAAAAAAACATCAGCAATAAGCAATTCGCTTTAAATAGTTTTTATTTCGAAACCTATGGCACCAGAGTTTCTCCAACGTTTGCTTTTCAAAGTTGTGTTTTTAAAGTGTTGAAACAATGGCTTGATCTGGAGGTTAAAAAGAATGATATCATGACATATTCATAATCTTTGTTTATATCTTCACAGGCGCAAAAACAGAGTTCAAAGACATAGTGGAACACTATTGCCATAGTTCTAACTTCATCTATGACGTCATCGCTGCATTTCCCTTGGAAATATTCTGTTTGGCGGCTGCTGACCCGACCGCCAGATGGCGACTGTTCGCTTTTCTCAAACTGAACAGAGTTATCAAAGTCCTTGAGGTCTGTTGTGGGGATGGGGGAGGGGGGGGTGGGGGGAGGGGGGTGCTATACTTTATCTGGGTATATATGTACATTTTGTTTTTCTTTTAAAATAAAACCGCCTGTAACATTCAAATTAATTCAATAAAGCACCAATATTGATTTTAATAAAATGGGAATGTGCTTTTAACTGAACAGCTTCCACAAGAATTTGACAAGGAAGAAGAACTGATGGAAGGATCAGTGCTGAAAGAGAGAAGTGTCAAGCTTCTTATTTACGTGGCGCTGCTGTCACACTGGGTGTCCTGCGTCCTCTACCTCGTCGCCTGCTCTGCTGACACGTAAGTCACGTGGTAACTTGCCTAGCAACCACTGGGTGTCCTGCGTCCTCTACCTCGTCGCCTTCTCTGCTGACACGTAAGTCACGTGGTAACTTGCCTAGCAACCCCGTGCCTTACAACCCAAATATCTCTCTCTTCCGACCGGCCTACACGTATCAATTCATACATTTCTCTGTTCTGTGGCTTTATTCTATTATATGTGCTTCTAGTCTGAGAAAAATGATATGTTAGTATGGTGTGATTAAAGAACGACTTATAACAAAGACAAGCAGAAAACATGGAGCAACACGCCCATCCGGGATAAAATGCCTACCCTACTTTTTTTTCACTGCCAGCTATTATGATAAAAAATCAATATCGATTAAAAGCGCCTTCTAGCGGCCAATAAGTCAACACGTTGTGAAAAGACAAAATGAAGTTTTTAATAAGCAGACACATTTTTATGCTTTTTTGGGATGAAATTATAACTCCAATAAAGATATTCCCCAGTACGAGAAAACCCTCGAGGGACGGGAGATTCCTTCGAGACAAAGCTTAATGCCACATTGTTATCAATTTGAAACTCACGCATGGATTGGCCTCTTACGTCTTCAGATGTGGCGAGCACAGCTGGCTGGTGCAGTGGGTGCACGAGCGTGGGAAGACGTTGAACGGAACACAGCCTTTGACCGAATACATCACCTCTCTGTACTGGGCCACAGCCACTATGACCAGCACCGGTTTGTTTAACTGTGTTTCTTTCCTCTTTTTTCTTAACCATTTTTTTTTCAAGCAAAAGTAATGACTATAATTAAACATTCTTATTTCCTAAACTAGAAGCAACGCCAAATAATATTTCTCTAATACAGTTGATAATACAAGATAATTAACTAAAACAGGCTGATTTTTGCCGTAAATTACTTATATGACAATACATAACGTCGCCTCTTGAGTGCCCTGCTGGCGTTTCGATGCCACTCGACCTTTTTTTTGCCTCACAGGTTACGGCGACATCACAGCGCACACAGCAGTAGAGCAACTATCCGCGCTGAGCGCCATGTTGCTTGGCCTTCTCCTCTATGGCTATTCTCTGGCGTGTCTCGCTGCTACCCTGGCCAACCTGGACGCTCCCAGGATCAGATTCCTGGAGAAAATCATCGCCATTAAGGACTTTATGAAAAACCGTGATCTTGAACCAGAGCTTCAGAAATCAGTGAACTCTTTTTCTGAATCTCTTAGTTCATCTTTCGCATAGAATAAACCCTTGAAAAAAACTGTTAAACCAGTAATTTACAATTAAAATGGTTATTATGGTTCAGCATAATATTACACACAATGAACTAATAACTTATATAATAAGTATGCTTGTGTAATTTTAAATAACAGATGCACGTTGTTGCGGCGGGATTTAAATTTTTGTATTTTCTTGGGGCAGACTAAATAGGAGTTCTTATTGCTGTTATTATTTGTGAAGTTAATTAGCTCTGAACTTTGTTTTATTTTTATGTATACTTTTTTTTTATTTTAAGAGACTGTTTTATTTATTTATTTATTTTTTGCCTAGGTCCTAGACCAGCTGAAACTAATATGGCATAAGTATGGCGGTGTCTGGATGCCCGGGCAGCATCCACTTATGAATGACATCCCGCTAGCCTTACAGCAGGATATCGCCATGGAGGATTGCTGTTGGATTCTCGGACAAGTAAGCACCTATTCTGCTGGATTCTACGACAGGTCAGCATTTGTCCTGCTAGTATCTAGGACAAGTAAGCATCTTTTTTGCTGGATTTTTGGACAAGTAAGCATCTCTTCCGCTGGAATATAGGACAAGTAAGCATCTATTCGGCTTTATTCCAGGACAAGTAAGTATGACAAGTAAGCATCTATTGCGCTGGAATCCAGGACCAGTAAGCATCTATTCGACTTTATTCCAGGACAAGTAAGTATGGCAAGTAAGCATCTATTGCGCTGGAATCCAGGACCAGTAAGCATCTATTCGACTTTATTCCAGGACAAGTAAGTATGACAAGTAAGCATCTATTGCGCTGGAATCTAGGACCAGTAAGCATCTATTCGACTTTATTCCAGGACAAGTAAGTATGACAAGTAAGCATTTATTCTGCTGGTCAACATTCATTATGAATGTTCTATTGGGTGAAAATGTAAGTCACTGCCGCAAAACGGGATGTGGTCCTTTCACGAGATCTTGATTCCTTTCAATATTCGCGAATTCACTTATTATCTGGTTATTTTGTCGAATAAACTGAGTGAGCGTGATATCACTCATGCAACAAGACCTGGAATCTTGTATTTTAATGGCACTTTAGCAGTCCCTTTTTCTTCTGTATCCACTGTTATCCAATGTTATCAAATAATTAAAACAACTAATCATTTTAATATTTCGGGTTCTCAAATAAAGAGCAGGGATTCCATTTCTTAAAATGTATAATATTTCGAAAGTTCGGAACTGGCTGAATTATAGGTTCCACTTTTCCAAGATCTGGACGATTCATTTCTCAGAATGTTGTGCATCAGGCTTGTCTCATACACCTTCTGTCCTGAACAGTACATTGTTTATGCGGGTGATCTCGGCAGAGAGATGTACATGATCAGAAGGTAAAGCTTTCTTTAACTCCTTTTAGTGTTCACTGTCCCCTCTTCCCCACCCCTCCTATCACACCCTATTATTCTTTATTCCACCCTTATCACATATTCTAACAGGTGAGTACTTTTCCAAGTAAAATTTTTCTTTACTAGAAAGAAAAAAAAATTAATAAAAAAAAAAAAAAAAAAAAAACTAGTTATTATAACATGTAACTTAGTAATTCATCTTACCAAATAACTACGGTTAAAATCATATTCAAAGATTCATATTTAACTTGTTTTATATTATAGTGACGAAAATTGGCAATGACGGATAACGCAAACTATCTCATACTTGTTGACAGAGGCATATGTCAGTATGTGATTCTCATGCTTGTTGACAAATCCATATGTCAGTATGTGATTTACGTGCTTGTTGACAGAGGCATATGTTAGTATATGAGACCCATGCTTGTTGACAGAGGCATATGTCAGTATGTGATTCTCATGCTTGTTGACAGTAACATGTGTCAGTATGTGATTTTCGTGCTTGTTGACAGAGACATATGTTAGTATATGAGACCCATGCTTGTTGACAGAGGCATATGTCAGTATGTGAGCCCAAACAAGGGTGCAATTCTGGCAGAGATAGGGCCGGGCCAATATTTTGGTGACCTCCCAATGCTGTTTGGAGATTATCACCTCGCTAGCGTACGGGCTAAAACCCACGTAGAGGTATCAGTATTTGTTGTACTTTTTGTACTTTTTAAAGCTTTCTTTTCAGTGATTTCATGCGTTAAATTCTCTGTACCAAGCTGGCATATTTTTCATAATAAAACAGGAGGGACATCGATTTCAGGAAATTTTATATCCCAGTAGTTAAACACCACTTCCTTCCTTGCTGCCTTCCTTCCTTTCTTCCTTCCTTCATTCCTTCCTTCCTGCCTTCCTTCCTTCCTTCCTTCCTTCCTTCCTTCCTTCCTTCCTTCCTTCCTTCCTTCCTTCCTTCCTTCCTTCCTTAATTCCTTAATTCCTTCCTTCTTTAATTCCTTCCTTACTTCCTTCCTCAATTCCTGCCTCCCCTCCTTTCTTTTCTTTCTAACGTTTTTTCCTTTTACTTTCTTTCTTTCCTTCTGTCTTTCATTCTCTCTTTGTTTTCTTTACTTAACAATAACAACTCCACCGATGTCAGGTACTGGAGCTGAAGATGTCGGATTTGCTGGAGACGCTCCAGGACTTCCCACTCATCAAATGCCAATTTGAAGACGTGAAAAACGACAAAGAAAAACAGCGGAAAGTGAAAGAAACGATTCTAAACAAGGTTCATATTTCTCCTCACCTTCGTCGTACATGGTGTGAATTTATTATCAAAACGCTTGCCGCAAATCTATAATTATCAGAAGGATAATGAGGAAAGCTAGAGCTGTAAGAAGTAAAATACTTTTGGCCTTTTTTATTCCGGAAGTTAAAGAGTTTGTAATTTTCTGGTCACCGATCATATTGTAAAATATAAAAAGAAAAGAAAAAAAGAAGACATCTCGCCAGATAAATGATCTTCGCATAACGAACTGATCCAGATTAGAGAAGAAGAAAGAAACGTGCCGGATGAAACGGGAGACTTCTCACAGACTGCTTCTGGATTGCGACAACGGAAGATTTCCAGCTCAATGCAACTGGGTACCAAGGTATCCCTGTTAATTTCGAGTATTTATGACAGAACGTCTTGTCTGATTTTTTTATAATTCAATACTTTCTACTTTGAATATCTGCCTACTGTTTGCCTACACTGATTTGCCTACTGTTTGCCTACACCGATGTGCCTACTGTTTGCCTACATCGATTTGTCTACTTTTGCCCACACCGAGTTGCCTACCGTTTTTCTACATCGATTTGCCTACTTTTTGCCTACACCGATTTGCTTGCTGATTTATATCAATATTTAGATGCTAAATTACATTTCATTACATGAACCCAACAGAATTATAATGCTTCTTTTTGTGATTTTAGACATTTTCGGAGCAACTTCCAAACGGAGAACCAAACGACGATTACTTACAACCATACCGCGAAGTAAGCCGACTGCAGCGTGTCTTTTCTAAACTGCTCATGAAGAGGACATTTCTTCCTGGTGGTGTTGTCATGACAACCTGGCAGCGGATCCTGATTGTAATGCCTATGATTATTGCTTTCACAATCCCGCTGCAGATAGCGTTCCTCCACAACTCCATCCCACTCTGGATCTTCCACATCGTTCTGGATATCGCGGCACTAGTGTGCCTATATTTAGGTTTCCACATGTCCTTCCACAATAACGAGGGGATATTGGTGACGCACCCTCTTGTCACCGCTCGTAACTACCTCCACACGACCTTCTTCTTGGACCTCATCAGCTGCTTTCCTTTCGAGCTCTTCTTCGTGCTTGCGTACGGGGAATTAACTTCTGGATTTCTCCACACCATCACGTTGATCCGTATACCACGCCTTCTACAACTCTACAGAATACCGTACGTCTTCATCCAGCTCGAATCGACCATAGAGAAATCAACGGATCATATCAGAGCCTTCAAGTTCTGCATCTACATCGCTGCTTTCATGAACTTACTCACCTGTGGCTTTTTTCTCATAGCTTGTCCGGCCTACGCCGACTCCGTGAGCTCGGATGAAGACATTATCATTGACACGCAAACTGGACACACTTGCTTATCTGGATCTTGGATCAACCGAACGGAGTTTAATATCTCTGACGCTTCTCTTTTCAAGCTCTACACCATCAGCTTCTACTTCGCTACGGCCACGTCAGTCTCCGTTGGGTATACAGTTTATTTTTCTTAGTGTAAACACAATGCAAAAATTATAAGATTTTTTTTATTCGCTCCACTACAATTAAGGTTATTATGTAGGGCGTTTTCCGACGCTTTTGCTTTAAGCTTATCAAAACGTTAAAGTAACAACTATTTCTATTTACTGGATATGGCCTTCTGTTTCTTTCTTTCTTTCTTTCTTTCTTTCTTTCTTTCTTGTGTTCTATTTTTTTTTTCAGTCAAAAATAATTTAATTGGTTAACAGTACTAATCAAATAAATAAAAAGTAAACAAGTAACATTAAACCTATTAAATACTGTATTATTTGTCAGTATTTTACAAGTTCGTACTGATATACAAATACGTCATCACTGTTGAAGCTACGGGGACATTTGGCCGACGTCTCAGCGTGAGCGGGTCGTGTCGCTCCTGTTTATGATGGCTGGTGTGCTCTTTTTCGGCTATGTCTCGGCTAGCATCGCCGCTAACCTGGCCAATGCTGACACGCAGAGGGCCAACTTCCAGAAGAAACTGGACGCCATTAAGCATTTCCTAGAGGTAACAATCAGGACCAGAAAAGGGAATATTCTAAAACGTGTTGTTTGAAAAGCGCAATATTCCTTATAAATAAACAAACCATCGTCGAAGGCGCAGACCCCAACCGGACACAACAAGTCGCCATTTTAGCAATTTTTCAACGATTTGAAAAATAACGTGACGTTGCACAACTTCAATATATATATATTCACTGTGCAAGGTAGCATATGCCTAGGATAAATAGTTTTGGAGAACTCGCGTGGAAAGCAGCCAAGTCTTACATTGCAGTTATCTCAAGAAATCGTAATTTTTGAAAGGTCTCCATTTTAGCACTTTTTGGCCGATTTGAAAAATAATACGACTTTGCACAACTTCAATATATATATTTTCACTGTGCAAGGTTGCAAGGTAGTTTCGGAGAACTCGCGTGGAAACCACCTGAGTCTTACATTAGAGTTATCTAATAAATTGGCAAGTTTTGACAAGTTGCCATTTTAGCAATTTTCGGCTGATTTGAAAAATAACACGACGTTACACAACTTCAATATATATGTTTCCACTGTGCAAGGTTGCATATGACGATGATTAATAGTTTGGAGATCTCGCGTGGAAAGCACCCAAGTCTTACATTGCAGTTATCTCAAGAGCTCACAATTTTTGACAAGTCGCCATTTTGGCAGTTTTTGGCCGATTTGAAAAATAACACAACGTTGCACAACTTCAATATATACATTTTCACTGTGCAAGGTAGCATATGCCTAGGATTAATAGTTTCGGAGATGTCCGGGGGAAAGCACCCAAGTCTTGCATTTCAGTTATCTCTAAAGATCGGAATTTTTGACAAGTCGCCATTTTGGCAATTTTTGGCCAATTTGAAAAATAACATGACGTTGTTCAACTTCAATATATATGCTGTCACTGTGCAAGGTTGCATATGCCTAGGGTAAATAGTTTCGGAGAACTTGCGTGGAAACAAAACAGCATCCAAAGTGTGACACACGGACAGACGGACGGACGGACGACGGACAGACAGACGGACGGACGGACAGAGGGCAATCTATAGACACCCGGGCTTGGATATTAACATGTGATACAACTATCTTATGAAGAGATGACCCCCTCCCTTTTTCGATCACGTCACAGGATCAGCAAATCTGTGGTAAGCTGCAGGAAAAAGTGATTGGCTACTACGAGTATGTATGGCGGAGAACTCGTGGGGTGCAGCCAGAGCACCTGTTTGATGGCATGCCGCAGTCCTTGTGGGGTGACGTCACCTTCAATCTCTACGGCGACATACTGAGCAAGGTACGCAAATAAAGCTCCTATTCTATTTTGTTTTATTTCTTTTTTAAGCTTTAACAAAATAAATGTGCTGGGTCGGAAAACTCGGCATTTATATAGAAGCGTATGAAGAGCACAGCAATAGAACGTGCCTCTCGACAAATCCATTTTACAATATGATACATTTGATATATATGATATATATGATATGTATGATATGTATGATATATATGATATATGTGATATATATATGATATATATGATATAGCCTATATGATGTATATGATACATATGATACATATGATATATATCATGTATATGATGCATATAATATATGATGCATATGATATATATGATATAGCCTATGTGATGAATTTGTTGATACTGATAGATGGCGCTGATGAAGGATGCGGACAAGTCGTTCATCAAAATGTTGTCAAAGTACGTCACGCTCGTGCTCTTCCGGCGCGGCGACTACGTCGTGCGCAAGCACGACATCGGAAGTGACGTATACTTTATACACCAAGGTATACTTCCCTCCCCCCCCCCCCCCCCCCACGTTCCATTTTGGTTTCTGCGATTCCTATAACATTGATGCCAGTTACAACTTTATCTTTTATTTTTTAATTTTAATTTTTAATTTTAGATACAAAAAACCTTAAGCTCTATTTCGGTGCAATACCGCCCCAGTCTGTTTACACTGAAGTCTCTTTTTTAGCCCAGGCATAATGGCGCGCACTCTAATCAGGGGTGCCCACCAACAACACTCAGGACCACTGGCGGAGAGGGGAGGGGGGCAAACTTTCGTAACGGAGGGAGAGCCGAAGGATACTATGGCTCCCACTCTGAAAAGGGGGGTGGGGGAGCTGAGGCCCCCCGACCCCTCCCCCGGGGTGCTACGCCTATGTGGACTGTACGTTTATGTAAGCCTTTTGCAGGGGTGATCGAAGTGGTGAGTGAGGATGGTGTAATCGTGTTTGACACACTCTCTGAAGGCAGTAGCTTTGGAGAAGACGGCTGGCTCTTTGCATCCCCTCGTTCTGCATCCTTTAGGTAACATTGATATAAAACCACTCTTCCCTCCCCCTTCCCCCTCCCCCTCCCACCACCACCACTTTAACCCCAAACCACCACCACTTCAAAGTAAATCTGAAATAAAATTTAATGACTTTTTCAACTCTAGTATACAAAAAAAAACGTTTTTCACTTATAACAAATCAATAAAGCTTTTTTTTTTTTTTTTTTTTTTTTGGAAATATCGAAGAAATAAGATTTCAGCCGTCTATAATAAGGCCTAATGGGATATGAGTAGCGATTTATTATTTCCTTGAATCATAAAACAGGCTTTATTATTGATGTCTTTTTATTTTAAATGGTAGGGCAAAGACAAACTGTGACCTGTTCATGCTCACCAAAGAGGCCTTGGACTTCGTCCTGGATTCGTATCCAGAAATAAAAGAAAAGATAACGCGAAGGGCGGAAGGAGAACGAAACAAAGCCCGTAAAATGAGCCAGGCTGAGAAAATGATCCAAGCGTCGCACATGCGCATTGGTCGTGATACGTCACAGCGGAGCATGCGCAGTATGGGAGTCGATGGTGCTGCTAGTTTACTAAGAGTAAGTATTTCGTTAGATACAGGGTCACTTTCATTCCTGTTACAGACGAAATAATTTTCAATATTTCATTGTTTATTCAAGTGGGATACAAGAATTTAATTGGTTTTCAAGAATTTAATTGAGTTATACACTTGTCTTCACATAAGAGAAAGACTAAATTACCAAATTGATGGTAGAACTATGTAAAGTTTTGTTTGAGAATTTAGAGTAAACAGTCGAGAATTGCCCAGTAACATCTTGAAAGGCCCGTTTTTTTGTTTGATTTTTTTTTTTTTTTTTTTTTGGTTTTGTTTGTTTGTTTTTGTTTTTTGTTTTTTTGGTTTTGTTTGTAAGCGTTATAATAGGCATCACAATTTTTGTATCAGCCGAAGAAAGGAACAAGAGGCAAAAGTGGCATTGCAATGAGTGACCCCGCCAATATCGATCCCGAACTAACCGTGTCTGACTTGTCGGTGGACGAATCGGCTGACGTCACAGAGAACGTGACAGAGATGCACACACTGACCGCTGAGAATGTCCCTCAAGACGAGGAGACGCAGGATGATGTTTTGGAAAGTTTTCTCTTTCCTAGATCCTTAAGAGAGCACCAAAGACGACTGTCTTCTTTGCAAGGTATTTTCTGTAACTCTCTGCAGCGCAAAACTTTTGCCTTAACTTTCTGTAATGTTGGTTGAAAGTGATGACTAACAGGGAGAATCTAAAATTATTTTCCAAGAAAAATAGGACAGTTGCAAACTTAATTAAGTTTGGGCGAAATTAAGATGGTCTTTCTACTTTGTGGCTCCTTATTGCATGTTTTTCTTTTCTTGTGATAATATATTTTGTTGGAACTTTTATATGGCGATTACTCAGCAGGACAAAGTAACCGCTTCCAATAAACATTGTAACGTTGCATCGAAGTTGTATCGACGTCACACCCGACATCGGAGAAATAAGAGTCTTAAATATTCTAGACTATTATTTCACAAATTTATCTAAGATGTTATTGTGTGTTTGCAGATGACATAACATTTGAAGTCCCCATCCAGGTAGATGACGTAGACGAAGCAAGGGAAAGCACAAACGGTGGCGGCCATAGTGAAAACAGAAACAACAGCAACACAGAAGGCATCGTAGTGAACGACGAGGCATCGACCAATAAGAATGGAGACAACGCCAACAATAATAACATGCCGCTACCAGGCACGTCTTAGCAAAAAGCGCACAATATAACCAGATAGATTATAACTGCTGTTAATTCTTTCTTCTTGGAGGAGGTGGTGGTGGGGGTTAAGTTTGTTCAAATTTTAGCTGTAAACTGGTCATTGAGACACAAGGGAACTGTGTATATGCACAAATAACAAGCTAGCCCTACAACGAGCTCCGAAAATATCCCTTACAGTTCACTATAAATAAAACTAAAAACATACACACATTGGTGGAATGCACTGTTACACCCTTCACACACGACTTTCAAGAGCATACAGATTTTTTTTGCTTAATTATTATTAAAGCGAACCATAACTGAAACTATTCTTTTAATGAAATGTTGTGTAATTTTATAAGCTGATTATTACTTCAACTTCTAGTTATTCTATTTGAGGCTTTGCCGTACAAACTTCATAGTATCATTTTTTTCACATATTGCAATTTTTACCATTATTCTTTATTGTTTACAGAGCTGACGGTAGAGCACAGCAGCCGCGTCACAGCCATTCGCTCGTCGCTGACGTCATCCATGACGATCTTCTCCTCACGGCGGTCAAGCATTGACGACGATAATGCAGGAGAGGTAGAAGTAAAACAGGGCATTTTGGGCCGTCTACGCCAAGTCACTGTGACACCCACTACTATATACTACAGGCGCTACTGTGACCTCATGTGTCTCCTCGGGTTTCTCTCGTGCTGGTTGATTACGTATGACGTACGTATTAAGTTATCTATATTTTTTCTATTAAATTTATAGACTCATTGTGACAAATATGGAATACTTTGGCAGGTATTGTGTTCTAACGCAAAAGTCTAAACTTTGCATGTAGAATAAAGTTTTAAAATGCGTTCCTTTGAAAGCCCATGTATTTATACATCGTGCTATTGTCAAACACAAAACCTTTTATTTGTACTAAACCCTTCGATTATAAATAAGATATGAAAATTATGAATTCTGTTTTAATCAGCATATTTCTAAAATTTTAAATTAGGCCCATTTCAGAACTTTTTGTGGTAATAGTCAATTTACTAGAGGGGGGGGGGGGGGAGAATAAAATGTTGGATTAATAAATTTATTCGATCCAATTTTGCAGTTCTGATTTAGGCTATTTTCAAAAATTTTAATACAATTGATTCGTTTGATTTATATCTTTCTTGGTTTTCTGTTTTAGATCGCTTTTCAGAATTATATGCCGCTTACTTTGGTAGTTCACTATATTATCGACGTGTTATTCATCATCGAGGTAAAACCGATACATTTAGAGATTTAAGAAAGTGTAAAAAGTGTTAAATGAAGTATCATAGAATTCAAGCAAGAAACAACTTCCTGTAGATTCTCATATTCTTACAAAAAGTAAATTAAAATCCGAGAGAAAATGTACAGCATTTACCAGTACTATTTACAAGATAGTAAAAACTAGATTGTTGCAATAGCTTTGGCGACATCTAATTTCTGGTCAAAGGTATTCTTTACACTTCGTCTTTTTGTCCCTTTTCTATTGCATTTTTAAAATTCAGCACTAAATACATGTATATTTGGAAAAAATTTTCCGTTGTCTTTTGAAAAGCAGTTTCTTTCATTGATTGTCTTTGTTTTTACTAATTATTCATTTTTTCCTGCAGGCTTTAATTTATTAAACATATTTTTTCATGAAATATATATTTTCACATGTTACAAAAATTAAAGAGTTAATTAAAGCAATCATGAAGCAATTTGTGGTGCGATATAGTTTTAAATATCTTTATTTTAAATGAAGTTCTAAATCTTCCATGTTAGCTTCTCTCCTTTTTTATAATGCCGAATAACTGTCGATATAGATGTCATTGTTAATGCCATTATTTACTTGAACAGATAGCAATCAAATGCAGGTTGAGTTATTATAACAATCACGGTGATTTGGTCGATGACCCTAAAATGATACTAGACCGATACCTGAAGACGTGGCATTTCTTTGCCGTAGACGCCTTAGCTGCTCTGCCTCTGGATATCTTTGCGCTTGCCGCACCTGAAGGTACTGTAGCTATACTATGATTGTACTCTAATGGTACCGTTTATGATATTTATACCTTTGCACCTTTGCCATTGTTTATTGTATTTCAACTAAGATGAAATATATCGCTGTCAGCGCATAGTGTATCAACAAAACGACAAAATGCAGTTTCTTGTTTATGACGTTGTTTATGATACCTACCTGTTTGTGTAGCTAGGTTAGCATTTAAAAAAGCTTCCATATTAATTACTAGGTATTAGGATAGGTAATAAGGATCGGGATGGGCTTTAGGAACAGGTGAGAAGGATAGTGTATAAAGAGCAAAATGTGGTTGTGAAAATTGGAAGGTCCCTCAAATGACGTAATTACAGTTATATTTTCAGGAAGAAGGATGATTGCATGGACATTCCTGCGTTCTATTCACCTCTTGCGCTATGTAAGAGTGTCCAAATATTTCTCTCGCTGGGAGAAGGAACTTGACAGTAGGTACGTGTATTATTAAGCAAATAATTGGTTTGGTAATGATGTCATTTTGGGTTCCCAACCTCTAACCTCTAATCTATTGCTGACTCCGATTCCTAATACTTATCCTATTCCAAAATGATTAAAATGCAAGTTTATTTAGCTGATCATGTGGCTACAAAAGTCGGTAGTTATCTTATACGACACCACTGTCATTATTTTACCACACAAGACTTTCATTTTTGCATGAATTTTTTGCTTTTTTATATTTTATGTCAGCTTTGCCTTGAATGCTGTTTTCATGAATGAAAACAAGGTAACCTTGAAGTTATTACCCGACAAAATTTCAGGGACATTTTAGAATGCCGTTGATTTTGAGGCTAATTAAATATGTACAACAATATTGTATGCAAACTTTTCATTGGCATTGCAATTCACTGCACTACAACAATTGGAAATATGTTTGTCATGAACCCTTTTATTCCACTCTACAAATGTACTGTTAAATCAGAATACTTCCCACTCTAAGTAAAAAGTATCACAAATTTGGATTACATATCACTCTTTGAATCACCCAAAGATAACAATGTAGTCTTCAGAAACGTTAATTACAATCGTGTGCATGCTAGTACACCATTTTAGCAAATGAGAATATAGGAGAAGATATTATGGCCGCCGGCAACATATCCAAGTACAAGTAGGACTGGGCTCTTTAAGAGTACAATGCAAAGTTACTTGAATGAAAAGATTGAAAATATACCGAAAATACAATCAAAACACAATGAAAATACAAAGAAAAAACGCGTGGATTAGCTACAGTTGGATCCTTGCCATTCTGTTTCAAAGGCTAAAAAACACAAAGCTCGACGATTATTCCAATGCACTTGTAATGATAGGAATGGAAAATGGTAGCTAATGCTATACATTTTGTAGTGTTTAAAAGTCTGTAAATTTTTTTAATTTCCTAATCCAGCTGAATACAAGGAAGCAGCCAACCAAACTTTTTTATTTCCTCTGTTTTTTACGTTTTCTATGACATAGAACATTTTATTTCACAAATATCATGTGTGATGTAAAACTTTCTATTTTAAAAAGTGTTGCACCTTGGAGAAAGTGGTAACATTGTTTCAATAAACTTTAGTGTTAAATTTAGAAGAAGAGGCATTGCAGATTTCGATGCATTATATTTATAAATTTATGAGTTTTGTTAACTTTCAGAATGCTGTTTGTGCGTACGTGTAAGTTTACAGTGATCTTTGTACTAGTTATTCATGTGTTTTCCTGCACATGGTACATCACGGCATGTCCATTGGGAGAGTGCCAGCCTGATACTTGGGCAAGCCAAGTGTGTAAGTCATCTTATTAACAAGACCTCGCAATAATAAAACAGTTAGTAATTGCAATATATGTTCCTAAATATGCAGAGCAGTTTGAGCAATTTTTGTAACTGATTATTACTATTATTATTATAGGCATCATTAATATTATTACTGCTGCTATTATCCCTGAACCGGGGCCTTATGGGAACTGTTATTTTGATGTTGTTCGTCCGTTCTTCCATCCGCCCGTCTTTACGTGCATCCTTCCATTACCGGTTTTACTCCTACCCTGATCATAGGTTTCCTATGCTATCTGGTAGCTAATTGACCCCTCATGGTCAATTGGTCACGTCATTTGTATTTTGACCTTGACCCAATTTCAATATTGGATTTTCACCCACAATTTCTTGATAACATAACACAATGACTAGCAGTTTTTTCACTAATCCATGCCATTTAATGCCAAATTCTTGTTGTGGCTGTGCTGTCTTCAATAGCTTACCATAATACAGACGTCCAATATCTACTGAATATATTCATCTAAAAAATAGTTAAAATATTTCAGTTTACATGCGTAAGTTATCCAAACATATAAACGGTAAATATTACAGCACTGGGCTCAAATATGGAATTCTATTGTACGTGTATATACTGGTGCATTGCCACAATGACGTCAACTGGCTATGGAGACATACACGCGAACAACGAACAAGAGATGTGGGTCTCAAGCTTCGCTATGATGACGGGAAAGCTTCTTTTTGGCTTGATTCTTGCTAATATTGCCTCTACTCTAGCGCATGCTGAATCACAAAGAGTGCATTATGAGCAAAAGCTCATCTCTGTAAAGGTAAACTTAAAGCGTATATTGTCTAGTGTGATAGTACCAATATGTTAAAACTTCTGTGTTTTACATCGGAATTATTTAAATATAAGTGTATTCAAGGAATGCTTTTAGAGTTTGGCACTTAAGTTAAATCTCCCCAGAAGTAATGAGAAAATGAAAAAATGTACATACAAATTGCAAACATTCAGTGATGGAAATATATATAAAAACAGTGTACATCGCATGTGTACTGTAGCAAAAGAGCCCAAGTCTGTCATTGTAAAGATATCGACTGAATTAGATTTAGTTATAACTGATCAATAATCTAAGTTGAAGCTACCTCATTCTTATCTTATGTAATAACTAATCCATTCTTGTGCTTAAATTTACTTTTTTTGGATAAAAAATAAACAGACTTTTGTTTAATAAGGAGCTTAATACCCATGTCTCATAAGTCAAAACTGTGTGTTAAAGAATTGGATTGTGTCCCAAATAACCACAGGGCTTGTGGTCAAGATTTTAATTAATGTGCTGTTACTATGAACTCTATGTCAAGAATAGATTATTTATTTTTAGAAAGCCTGTTGATCATCGCCTGATTATTTTAACATGTCTCATGGCCCTCTAAAACAGATCTTTACGTTTTATTTAAAGCCACTGTTAGTTCGTTATTGTTCTGTTATGCTGAACTAGATCCATGTTTTAGAATTATTAATTTCTTGTGCAGAATACAGGATACTTTTTACAAATTTCTGTTTTAATTATTACTTGAGTGCAGTCTCCAGGTAAAAAAGTCTATATATTTTATTGTAACCAAGTTTCTCAAAGCGATGCTTTATATGTTTGCTGAAGTGTGCACAAACGTAGAGGCGTTAATTTGCTTCCCTGTCGCATATTGCATAAGAAGAACAACAACACAAGATTGCTTGTTCTGTTAACTCGACATATTTTGGACATGCCTTATTACAGCTGCGTCTATAAGTAAGTTTCGATTTTTGAGTGTCTGGTTTCACATGTAATGCTGCCATTCCTAGGCTTAACTGCTAATACTCCTGTCTTTAATGACACTCTATTTCCTTAGCAGTGCATCACAGTGGGCAAGGTGACCATTGAAGAAAAAAAGAATTACATCTGGTTTTAGGGGGAGAGCCGGAGGGCAATGTTTCTCTTATTTAAGCTATTTTAAGCTGCGTCACTTGGTAAAGAAAGAACAATAATTTTATTTCAAGAGCAAAATGATGATTAATAAGTTTCGAATTGCTGTGCATATGTAGCCGGTGTGACGTATAGTGGTACTGTAACGCCAACCCGCTCATATCTTATCCATCTGATATTACCTGATATTACATGTTATTAGTTCATTTTTACTGGTGAAGGAATAGCAGGTATTTTGATAGAAGTTGTGGGAGGATCTTTGAGTTGTCTCCTGTTGACATACCTTTTCCATCAATTTACTTTTTTTCCTTTAGCACCCTTTTTCTTTTTTACTAAGGAAAAAATGCTAAAACATCTGGAAACTTTTCTTAGTAGAGACGAAAAATTAGTTACATAAAATTATACTCTCTTATTGTTTAAGTTCATTGCTTAAACTAAAATCTTTTAAATGAACCTAGCTACAGTCCAGGGTTTTCTATACTCTCAAGCACTCAAGACACAAAATACTCTTGGTGCAAGTCTGTCTGGGTTTCTTCAGGTCAAATGAAATAGTCTATGTCAACTTTGCATACTTAGTTAAAGAAACACAACTGATATTCAGTCACTGCGACATTCCTGGGCAAATAATAAACATATTGATATAATGCAGTCAAGCGTCATTTTTTTAAAGCTTTGAATGGTGTTTCATAAGGTGTGCACCTCAGCATCCTTCTATCTCCAAGTTAACATTACAGTATTTTACCAGTGTGATGTCACTTATCAGAAAGCAACTGATAATTTGTAAAATTTTCAGAACCCGGAACTATTGGACTATCGAAGAAACGCTTAACATAAGTATTTTGAATAACGGTAACACTGCTTGCATACACCAATGGAATCTTGCTATTTTCTTTGCGTAATTAAGGTTTGGTTAATGTTTCATTCGGGAACCTCAAATAATACTTAAATGTAACAAATAAATATAAAACACAGTAATTGACTTTATATTTTACCAAACATTGGCGGAATCTAAAAATAGGAAATGCTCAGTTATCGAGTTTTTTGCAACCTGCCTGGAACTAAATAGCAACCGAGGAAAAAATATTCTGATAAAAATGATTAATCTATTGACTTTTGGTCTTTAGATTATTTAAAGATAGTAAAATTAATTGATTCAAGGGTTTTGGTAGTTTTCATCGTAACTTACGATGTAAGAGTTGTAGCTTTCTGTTATAATGCATATATTAGGACGCGTTATGTTTAGAATACGAGGTATATTAAGTAGTGTGGGTAACAGTACGATTATAAGCACATTGTTTTACTAGTTGCTGTACATGCAGTACTCCGTACTAACACTAACAATATTATTATACACAGTATAATACCTTAGTATATGTTTGTAGATTTTTGCCTAAAGTAACTTTATATATAATTTGTAGAGTCACATGCATGACCAAGAGGTTCCCAAGACCATGCAGAAAAGAGTGATTGATTATTATAACTATCTGTGGGTGAGGAGTAGAGGAGAGGATGTCAAGAATCTGTTCAAAGACGCTCCCTACTGTCTCCAGTCCGAGATATACCTTACTGTAATGCGCGACATGCTAGAACATGTAAGTTTATATATTTTGTTACATTTCCTTGCACACACACACACACATACACACACACACACACACACACATATATATATATATATATATATATATATATATATATATATATATATATATATATATATAAAAGATATATGTATATATATATATCCTTTCTCGTTATTGTAATCTGGCAGATTCCGTTGCTCGACAATGTGGAGGAGAGCTTCTTACGTCATATCTGCCTGAAGGTTCGGCAAGTCTGGTTTCTGCCTGGAGATTATATAGTTATGAGGGGAGACATGGGTCGAGAGATGTACTACATTCATCGTGGCGAGGTTAGTCTCTTCAGACAATGTGTGCACTAAAAGCACAGGATTAAGACCACATCTGGTTGAAAGTGGTCTTAATTCCTGGGTGATCTTATTCATGGGTTCCTTAAAAATGGGAGTTAATTTGAACGGTTTAGTGAAAAGTGGGCATATTTCAGGGGAGCTCTTAGTTCTGCATGCATAGGGCCTTACGAATGAAGTAGTTTTTTTGTGCATTATATATATATATATATATATATATATATATATATATATATATATATATATATTTCACACTCTGACTTATGCTTTAAAGAATATACGCTGTACATGGTTCACGATTTAGACAGCCACCGGGAACAACTGAGGTGACAGTATTTTAAACGCTCTGTTATAAAGACAGCGAATAGCAATGGGTTAGCATAGAGGTGGTCTCATCAGGAGGTGGTCTTAGCTTAGAGTAGGTCTTAATTTAGAGGTCATTTTAGCTCGAGAAGGTCTTATATCCGAGACAGTCTTATCGAACGGTTCTGCTGCACTTAAATGCTTTTGTACAGGTTGAGGTCGTTCGAGACGATGGCACAAGAGAGGGTAACACCCTCCTCGGACCTGGGGACATTTTTGGCGAAGTAAGCATTGTGTGCAGTGTACCTAGACGCGTCACGGTTCGCGCCAAAACCCACGTGGATGTGTTTACATTATCGAAGATGGACCTGGACTCAGTTCTACAGTATTATTCCCACGTCAAGGGAATAATTGGGGAGAGAGCCAAAATCAAATATGGTTACATCATGGAGCAGATGAAAAAGAAGGGAGCGAGACGTGTATCGTACTGGTGAACTAGCTGTGAAATAGTCGAGAAAAAGTGTGCTCACAATATATTGTAGAGACACAGGTGAGAACATAATAAATAACTGTGACATTGTCGAGAAACAGCTGTGATCACAATAAAAAAAAACTGTGACATTGTCAAGAAAAAGGTGTGATCATAATAAAAAAAAACTGTGGCATTATCAAGAAAAAGGTGTGATCACAATAAATAACCGTGAAATTGTCAAAAAGGTATGATCTCAATAACAACTGTGCGATTGCCAATAAAGGGAGTGTGATCACAATAATTACTGTCACATTTTCAATAAAGGGAGTGCAGTCACAATAAATAACTGTGACATTGTCGAGAAACAGCTGTGATTACAATAAAAAAAACTGTGACATTGTCAAGAAAAAGGTGTGATCATAATAAAAAAACTGTGGCATTATCAAGAAAAAGGTGTGATCACAATAAATAACCGTGAAATTGTCAAAAAGGTATGATCTCAATAACAACTGTGCGATTGTCAATAAAGGGAGTGTGATCACAATAATTACTGTCACATTTTCAATAAAGGGAGTGCAGTCACAATAAATAACTGTGACATTGTCAATAAAGAAGGTGTGATCACAATGAATAAGTGCCACATTGTCAATAAAGAGAGTGTGATCACAATAATAACGGTGCCATTGTCAATAAATGGGGTGTGGTCACAATAAATAACTATGGGATTGTCACTAAAAAGAGTGTGGTCGGACTAAATAACTGTGACATTCTCAGCAATAGGCTCGATAAATAAATACAGTGTAATGGTGAAAATATCAATAAGTAACTATGACATTGTCAAAGACCAAATGTGACAACAATAGACAACTGGCATTGCAGAAAACAATACAATGTCACAATATGCAATAGACATGTCAGAACTTGTCAGAACTATAGGGCGCATAGTTGTTCTGACATGAACCAACAGCCTTTCTATGATTCCGTTATAATGTGGAACCACGTGTATTTATCACTGATGTTTGCTTTTTATTTTTAAGGGATTACAAAGATGGACTTATAGCTTTCTTATTATTTACATTTTAAGAATTTTGCACTTGTTTTGTTGTTATTATTAGTTAAAAAGTTGGATTTACAATTGTTGTATGTACTTTTGTTTAAGAAATTAAAAGCCTTATAATTCTATTCATACTTAGTCGCACTCTTTGAATTTCGTACTTGAAAAAGCTGTGAAAAAAACGGAGGAGGCGGGCCGGAGGGGAGGGGCAGCCGTTGTGGTCATCTTTATGCTCAGATTTCTGACGTTTACGGGGGTATCAAGAGTTTGGCGTTTTAGCGAGCGGCGTTCAAAAGTGGGATATGCACAGAATATATGTGGATCTAACTTGGGTGAGGAGGGCATTCAGCTTTGCGATTTTCCACTTTGCAAACTTCTACAATGCACCAAAAAAAAAAAAAAAATGATACCAGAATGACCAAGGTTTGAATTTAGTTCCATTAGTCTGCCAATTCAGCTCATGTGGCCAGTGCACCTCCTATAGCTCCGAGCATCTAGTTGAATAATCTCAAAAGATCCAAAAACGGAAGTTTCTTAAACGAAAGTGTGTAGAAATTAAAAATTTACTCCTAGCCAGCTCCTAATTAGGAGAGATTCAATTTTAACAGTGTGCTAAATGCTTGTTAACTTACAGAAGCAAACCTCAACTTAGCTGTCACTTTGCGATCAAATTAGTTGTTTAAACTACTGCTTTCAACTTCAGTAATTTCCTTTGCATCTGCTAAAGGCTAATAATCTACATAAAGAATTAAAGAAGTGAGTTAACTTTTTCCTTGTGGATATAATTTTTTTTTTTTTTTGCATTTAATTCTAATAGAAATCGACTTCTAATTCTTACTTGATTGGATGAAACAGAAAGTGTGGGCGCGAATCCTTTGGTCGTATTCGGATATCAGAATCCGTGTCTGAGCAATTCATTATTGTCATTCATTGATTTGAGACTTTTACGTTTCAATGGACATATGAAAGATTGGAGCCAAATTATTCTGTCTTAGGGAATCGGGCAGCGCGTTGTATTAAATCCACAGGAAAGAGGTAGTAAAAAGTGCGTGGACAACTTTCCACCTTCTGGCTGCTATTTTTTTTTTTATTCTTTGATAAGACAGTTCTGGAATCTTAATATTTGCTATTAATATCGTACTTAACAAACTCGTTAACAGTATAACAATTGTCGAAAAAAATGTTTGATATAAACGTGGAAAAAATGGGTACTTCTCGTAACGTCGTACAGCCGTTGAGGATGCGAAGTTCTAAATAAATGACGTTGTATAGACGTTTGGGAAAGAGTTTTTTGTATATTATTATTATTTTTATTTATTTTTATTGGTATATTATGGCCACCCTTTCGTGTGGAATTACCCTAAGTGAGTAGCTCGTCTCCCGGGAATGGACTGCATACGACCTCACTTTCCAGTCAGCATCAGATTGCTTATACTTAAATTTAACTGGACACTGATTACTTTAAAAACTCTTGATATTTATTTTTTTTTTAAAAAGGGAGGTGTTAGGCCAGGAAGAAAATTAGTCCTGTTTTTCATCCCATTCATCAGCACAAAAGCTTTAGGATAAATTTATCCTCTGAAAAGGTCATTTCCGAACTTTTGTCTGACTTTTCCGGGTAAATCCTTCTTTTTCACTTGGACATTTTACACATCTAACCGGTCAGGCGATTTTTTTTCAAAACGAAATAAGGTGTACGGCGAGTCACTTCTTATTGTTTTTATTTACGATTTTACTGATCCGGCGGGGGTATGAGAAACAAGATTATTTTATTCCTCGCCTCAGAAGTCTCCAGTTCTATGTTACATTTGATTTGTTTTTTATAGCAATTCTGCCTTAAGAAGAACTGTCTCTGGGATGTCACAAATATTTGCCACAAGCTGTCAGATGTGGACTCTGGCTGACTTATGCCACGTTGTACGGGTTGAGGCTGCTGCTGGTTTCGGCTTCGTATTAAATGGTAGCATTTATAGGCGATCCTTTTTTTACTCTCGCAATTGCTAAACGACAACAATTTTGTGTAATCTTAATGGAATCTATCAAACTCCAAGACCCAAAATCTCCTCATTAACACGGATGTACAGTTATTGAGATTTTCTTCTAAAGACGTAATATGTATGAGAAACCCAGCGAATGCCTTCAGCTAAATAAATATTCATTCCATAGAAAAAACCCTACATATCCAACTGGAAGAAACAAGAAGACCATCGATGTGTAAACATATTTTTCTTGTACTTTTTATGCTACGGTATTTATAACCTGGAAACTGGAACGCAGTACTAACTAATACATATATCCATAAACCGTTTGGTCTCCCTCTTGGCCCTGGCTTCTACAGAAACGGGGGCAATAGCAGTCGTTAAACGTGTGTGCTTATGTACGCTTTTAAGTTCAAAAATATCCTCCCAGGCTTTTAGCCTAGTAAATGTTTTGAAACTTTGGTTGAAGGTAGTGGACATAAGTACATATCTGGCTATTACTTTTTTTGGCAATTCGAGAAAAACTAGTGGAAATATTGGCCAAAAAAAAAAAAAAAAAAAAACAATTTTCAGGCAGCGGGCATTACTACCTACATGGCTGCACCTTTTGTTTTCTTTACTTTTTTGCGATGCGCCAAACATTGGCCGATATATATTCGCGGAAAACCATTCTTTTTCTATTAAAATCTTGACTGAGGCCTGAGATATGGCCTTACTGTCTTGAAATTTTGGTTACAGGTTATGCTTAGATGTCATACATCTTTATATCAGCATTCAGCTGGGTCATTGTCCATGGACAATCTTATTTAATAGGTCTTGCAGTGTGTAAGCTTGTGTAATTCTTTTCTTCTCTCTTTTTTTATTTAAAATTAAGTATGCAAAACCAGCGACTTTAATACAATACCTATATAGAAAGATATCCTTTTTTTTTGGCTGTCCAGCAAAGAGTTACCGATATAAGCCACATGAATCGATCGTTGGGTGCCGCTTTTCAAACAAATTCTTCCCTCTCAGAATGACCATTTTATGGTCCATTTTAGGCTGTTCCGTGCATGTGCTTCTTGCGTAATAGATGTAATCACAAATATCCCTATTTCTTTAATCTAATCACTAACACCCCAGATAGCCAGCATTTCTGCAGGCAGCTCATGTCTGTGTATTTTTTTTTTCTTTTTTTTTCGGCAAATCGAATTTGGCTGGACTGGTGTTATATTTTTAGGTATCTTTCGATATACACGAACGACTTAAAACATTTTCAACTAGCAAAACCTGTGTGCCCTGTCGACAAACCACAACTTCATAATTATTTACCCCTATCACCCTCCACTCTACAGTCCCATAAAATGATGCTGCCTTCGCTTAGGAGAGCATGCACATTTGTTATATTTAACATGAACGTCAAAAAGTTTGCTTAATTTTCAGAGTATAAATCATGCGAATCAATCGCTTGGTATCATTTCTAATTTTATCTTGATTAAAACAACCAATAATAATTTATGGTTGCTCTCTTTCTCTCTCTCTCTCTCTCTCTCTCTCTCTCTCTCTCTCTCTCTCTCTCTCTCTCTCTCTCTCACTCTCGCTGTATCTAGCGAAATAAATCCTTATCAATGAAGTCCTGAAAGTTACGTAAACGTAATGAATGGAGAAAAACAGCGTTGACAGCAGGATTTAGGATAGACGTGCAACAACGCTCTATCCTAAAAGCGCAAATAAGTTTCACTGCACGGAACACAGAATGATTCTGTATCACGTTGCTTTCAGCTTGACAGACTATAGGTGGTCAAGAATTGTGGAATGTTGCAATTTTTCCACAGACCGCTTCTGAAAAAGTCGTTTATGTACGTTACGTACGCACTGCATGGTGGGTAACGGTGGGGTGGGGGGGGGGGGGGGGGGAGGTCCGTGTAAGCTTATGTTGCAGTCAGTGGGTAAGGTCAAAAACTGTTCAAACGGGGAAGATGGGCGAGATCAAATTCCGAAACTGAAAAAGCATCTTACGAAACTCACAGCAACGCCTAAAAGAGAAAAGTCAGCATATTATACCTATTCATTGAAAAAAAAAAGAATGGCCTGAAGAGCAATGCTTTTTCGACGAGTAACAGAACACATCGTAGAAGCGGGTATTGAAAAGTGGTTAGCCTCATCTGACAAGCAATGAATTCAAATGGACGAAGACTGTCATACGTGCGACAGATTGGCTGTAATCAAATAACATTAGGCCATTCATATTTATTAATGTTTCCCTAAAAGATTACCGTCACTGGAATATATCTAAATAAAAAAATGTATATCAATATTTTATAATGTATTAGTTTCTGCTATGCAAAGAAAAAAATAAGAGAGGGCAGGTTGCTAATTAAAAGTAGATTTCTTTCCCTAGGGGAAGATGCTCCATACAATTCATACGCCTGTATGGGAGAGGCTAAGGATATTAGCGAGTAGATTGATTAGTTTCAATCACCTCTCTTCTTCAAGTAAGCAACAATCCGTCAATGGTACTCACTTAGTGTATTGAGCACGCGGTGATATTAACCAACTAATTCTTCCAGTTTCATTTTTAATACACAGATAACTTTTGCTCAGTTTCAACTGAGGATAGTTGCAACATATTATCTTTGGTAAGGATTAAAATGATACTGAATTCTGTGTAAGTATATTAGTTTATGTTATTTATTTATTATTATTTCACTGCATCATGTTTTTTTTTTTCATTATAGAAATGAAACTTAGACCAGAAACACACAGTTGAACTCGACATTACGTTTAGATTCTTTCAGCATGTGCAAATAAAATAAAAATGATTAAGAAAAAATATTTTTGCCTGCACATTGAAATATTAAAGAAAATAAAATATTTATTTTTTAAGGTCTAAACTTGAAATTATATGTTGCACATTTATGGAAAATATTATAAAGATTTTTGCAATTATTAAAAAAAAAAAAACTCGAATGCCCATCCGTGTCATTGGGACTTCGGGAATATATCGCATCCACATTTACCGCAGAGCACCTAAAACTGAATACAGTTCGTGCTGAATTCAGGCAAACCAAAAACTCGCGAAAATAAAAAATAAACAAATGAACAGTATCAATTTTTGCCGAATTTTAAATTCGTGTGCAAATGTTCCGTTCATTATAATACATTTTTTGGAAAGAAGTTATCTTTAAAAAAAACACAAAAAGGAGTGGTTATTTGGAAAGCACAACTATTCCTTGTAAAGAAATAGTGTGTGTTCTTGTGAAGAAACAGTGTGTATTCTTGTGAAGAAACAGTGTGTATTCTTGTAAAGAAGCAGTGTGTGTTCTTGTAGCTCATTGGTTCAACTGATACTTATATTGGAACTGATTAAAAATAGGGCGTTTTTATTACATTTTTATCATTTCTTTCAATGAAACAAGAAATTCGCAGATATGAAGCACTTAAATGTTAATGCATTTACGTGGACTAGAACGCTCGGGGGGGTGGGGGGGGGGGGGGGGGGGGGGGGGGGGGGGGGGGGGGGGGGGGGGGGGGGCTATGCACCCACCCTCGGGACCGAACAAAAAGTGTAACTGATGAGAAATTAGGAGCTTTCCTTGTAAAACCAGGTCTCAAACCCAGCCGCACATCCCACTTAATTCACCTTCTGTTGTGAAAATAAAGGATTTCTGGCATACAAAAAAATACCTTTTGCATAATTTTGTTCCAGATTTGGTATTCATTTCTCTTAGCCAGCACTCGAATAAATCCGGAGTTGAAAGCGGAGCCCAATGGACACCACTTGCTCAAGAACTTGCAAGCCGGTAACTAAGGAAGAGAATATCCGGACAAGAATGTGGAGAGGGATCGGATACAAAATAGTGTTTATTTACCTCTGTTTTTCATGTGTGCTTCTGAATCACGAAAGTTTTGCTTCAAATTCAAATGGTCACGTGACTACAAAGGAAAACTTTAATTGGCTCTTGCATCATGCTCTGACCAATGGCCAATTAGATGAGGGAAGTCCACGATCAAAGTTATTTAAGGAAACAACAAAGCACACACTCCAAGGGGATAACCACAGATTAATTAAGCAATATTTATCCAACAGTTACACTTATCCAACGGAAAATGCAGTCCAATTATACGATCACTCAAGCTCCAAAGCCAATTCATTTAAGAGCCTGCAAAAGGATGCGACACCTTTCTACACGCGGTTACTCGGCTTTGTATTGCAGGAGCGCGTTAATGCACCTACTAATCCATTAGTGAGCACAAAACAGAAGCGGCTTAGTAAGTTATCAGCTTACGCTATGCCTCAATTAATTTCCGTTATTGCTTTATATTATCCTCCGTCCTTCCTTCTATTTCTTCCTCTGCTTCTTCATCAGTTTCAACTCCTTCCTATATTTCTTTTTCCTTCTTCTTCTTCTTCTTCTTCTTTCTTATTTCTTCTTCTTCCTTCTCCTCTTCTTTACGTCTTGTCTTCTTCTCATTCTTACCATTCTAATATTCTTTATTACCAATTCTTCTTCCACTCGCTAACGATTAATAAGCTTATATTTTTAAACAACGGTTTGTGAAATACAGGAAATACGTTTCATTTGAGCAGCTGAGTTTTTCATGGTGCATGCGATTTTTTTTCCAGATGGAATACTTGGATTAGACAATCTGGATTTCGCCGCCAGCACACTGGACCGAATACGCGTGGGAGGAGGTCATGGTCAGTCACATGTACATGAGGTGCCGTCTATTGACAGAAAACAAACAAAGGACGGACGTTCATTTATTAATTCCCAGACCGAACTAAAGGCAAAACCGAGAATTTGGAACCCTGCCTCTGATACATCTGGGACAATGTCCAATCAAAGACGTTTATCTGTTGGCAATGGAAATGTTGATATCGATGATATTCAACTTTTATTGGCCAAATTACGTGCGCATGGGAAATGACGTCATCTTTCATATGACAGCCCGGTAGAGCGGATATACAATTAAGGCGCCGGCATAACTTCATGATACACAATAATCAAATTTGAACAATGCAATGGATAATACAAACCGATATTACAGGACTTGGACTTGGAAAAATGCTGCAATATGATTGGTCGATTCCTAAATCAATAGTGTTTAATATTGACCTGAATGTTGCTAAATAGCGCAGATATTTATAATGAAAAAGGCAGTTAAACAATGTAGCAAAGCATATATTTACTTATTTGGAGTCAACATTAATATGTTATTCACCAACTACGAAAATTTTGAGCTAAGTGTCAACATTTTCTTACCAGTGAATGAGTCTTCATATTGACTGAAAACAACGCATTATCTGCTAAGGGTATTGTATTTCTTGACCAAGCAGCCAATTATCCATCCGGCATCCATACTGACAGCCAGGATCCATATTTTTAGCCCACAAATGCTAACCTGTAGGCTTTATTAAGCCCCACCCTCACCCAACCCAGAACTCATTTTAGCATTGTCTTAAATTCAGACATTTCCTTCTAGACTCTTCTGCTTCAATTTACTAAAATGCAATAACATGACAGAGAACAAAACAACAGGCTAGCTGTGCCTATTCCCAGTGTCGCGCTCTTTTGACCATTCGCTACTGTTCAGTAAAAGGAAATAAATCGCAATGTTAAAAAATTAACAGTCTTTTTACTAGGGATACTTGTGCCTATTACAGATAAACTGTAGTGTATATATTGTTAAACCTGGCAGTTTATATATAGATCTTTTTGGTTTTGCAGAATATCTTTATTAATTTATTTGTTTGTTTGTTTGTTTTTTTTGTTTGTTTGTTTTTTTTTTTTTTTTTTTTTTTTTGTTTTTGGCTTTTTTTACCCTTTTTTTAATTTTGCAATGCTCCCCTGTAAAATAACAGAAGTACCTGTTTACGGCGTTTCACCTCTTTTTTTTCATAAAATTACTTTATTCTTGATATGCCCCCTTTATTCTGAGATCTTAAAAATATTTTAATATGATATTAGGTAAAATATTAAAATGTTATAGTGTTGTTATTGTTCTATTTAAAATATTGTAAAAAAGTAGAAAATAGGAAAATTCTTGGCTTTAAACACAATTTTAGTGGAGATACATTCCCTTAAGATATAATACACCTTCCCTTGGAACAAAACACACCCTTCCTCAGAACCACACACACTTGCCTTGAAACAAAACGAAAGGCATTTAAATTTAAGAATTTCAAAGATACAGCACAACGGCAAAAGCCATCAAAACAAATACCAAAGGTATTACCCAGTTAAAGAGAATAATAAGTTAAAAAGATTTTTATGCAGTTGAAAACTCAAAACTACTTTTCGTTACTTTATAGAATTAAATTGCTTTCTGTACTGTGGGATCGTCCATAAAGCATGGGCGCAAAATTTTCGAATTTTCGGACCCTCCCCCAGCCCCCATCCCTTTCAGTACATTTGTAAGTCGCTTTTTCAGGATACTATTAGCGTACGAAAGTCCTATACCGCTCCTCCTCCTCCTCCTCCTCCTCATCCTCATCATCATCATCAGCAGCAGCAGCAGCATCCCTTCTTACGTACTTTATGGATAACCCCTAAGCTGCCGAGTGTGTATATGCCTACGTTTGCTGAAATTAGGTCGCGTAGGATTTTGCCCAGCCACGAATTGGTCTTTCGCTTGAGAAATGTCTGGTATTGTTCCGACCTGGTATTATTTCCGACCTGACTTTTTTTTTGTGGGACAGTTTTGAAGAGAAACTATATTTAGAAATATATTTATTATACTTGGGGATTTGCCAAAATCCCCTAGTGTATTGAATTTGTAGGAAAATTTTAGCCGCAGTTATGGCATATATTTTTTTTAAATTATTTTTTTAGTTTGTCCGTGGAACTTGCCAGAGGCCGTTAGGGGTAGAACGATGAAATTTGGATATGATAAACTTCAATATGTCTAGTTGATCCTCCTGTATTTTTTTTTAAATTCACTAAATTTTTTCAAATAAAAAAGCGATAAAACAAATTTGCGAAACAGGCGACAAGCAGCTGAGAGCAGTAGTTTAAAACTGGCATGATATCAGCCTGGGCGTATTGTACCGCCCAACTCTCAATGAAAGCCATCACAGCAAGTGTGCAAGTTTAAGTTGGCTGCAGCGGGCCATGGACCACAATTAATTTTACATAGACTTTCTGTGTAACATTTTGAAATCTGCCACTCTCCACAACATTGCACGATCTAAAACAACCACAAAATCAGATGTACTGGACCTTTAGAAGAACAGAAACAGCTAGAAAAATAGGGGTCTTTCGATTCGATTTTTTGCTATGCTGATTGGAAAATAGCAACAGTGGGATTCCCAAGTTTTGGCCGATTTCCACCTATATTTTGCTGGTTTAAAAAAAATGTTACGCATAAACCAATAAATATTTCACAGCAATTTTTTTTCCTAGAACAATAGAACCTATTGTGAATATTTTACAACAACTTTTATTTATTGACTGCACATGTGTTACATAATAATACATTTATCGCGGCACTGCTTTTGATTTTACTCCTTGCGTGTTTATGTGGTCCATGGGCAGCGTTTGGGTTTTTTCCAATTAAAGAGTGATGAAATTTGGCTCACTGATAGAGGGTGATTAGACGCCGTGAAAACCACATTTTTTAACCATAACCTTAGAGAACGATTGACATCCTCGGCCATGGTCAAAGTCAAAAACCGGAGGTGGGCCACTATCTCGAAAACGGTTAGAGATAGAGCGATTTTGAGCTTATTTTCCACCCTTTGGGCCTAAACGACGATGCGTAAGAGGTATCTCGTTGACCTTGACCTCCTCGGATATGGTCAAAGTCAAAGACGGAAGCTGACTATTTTCTCGAAAACGGTTAGAAAAAGGGCGAATATGAGCTTATTTTCGACCATTGGGCCTAAAGACGATACGTAAGAGGTACCTAGGTGACCTTGACCTCCTCGGCCATGGTCAAAGTAAAAAAACCAGAAGTTGACCATTATCTCGAAAACGGTTAGAGATTTTGGGCCTTAAAGGTGATATTAAGAGATACCTCGATAACCTTGACCTCATCGGTCATGGTCAAAGCCAAAAACCGGAACCTGACCATTTTCTTGAAAATGGATAGAGATGGAACGATTCTGAGCTTATTTTCGACCCTTTGGGCCTTAAAGACGATATGTAAGGGGTCAAGAGTTAA
The DNA here is from genome assembly GCA_949752745.1 of Protula sp. h YS-2021. Lineage (NCBI taxonomy): Eukaryota > Metazoa > Annelida > Polychaeta > Sabellida > Serpulidae > Protula > Protula sp. h YS-2021. The sequence goes on from OX457032.1 coordinate 18,278,647, forward strand.
GAATAGCATTTTTTGTGACCCCCAAGTGTAATTTTCGCTACTCGGTAGCTAGTTGTTAACTGTTTTAGGGGTTTAATATAAGCTATTATTAAACACATAAAACGTATTCATGCGGTGTTTGTTACACAACTTTGATGTCAACAAGGCCGTTTAGCAATCCACTTTTGTTTCGCGTTTATGGGGCCCTGCACCAAAAACCCAGAATTGAATTTCTTAAAGTGGCCAATCAGTGGACAATAAAATATCTCCAAGTAAAAGGATGAAATGAGGGGAATTCACTAAAACTGGAACTGGCCATAGTTTTGACCGAGTTTGAGGGGGGGGGGGGTAAATTTTTCCTTTCTCTTAAATCTTAAATATGTGCATAACTCCAACCTCCCCGCACAAAAAATGTTCTCAAACGCTATAATTCTTAAACTATAAAGCCATTTAGTAGTAAAATTACTCATAACTCCGTGTATTAAAATCAAGACTGTTTTCGTTTCTTTTTTTTTTTTTTATTATTACTATTTGCCTGATGGTTTCTTTTCTTACATTTTTCACCTTCATGGTCTTGATTTTTTATTTGTTTAAGTAAAACTGAGTTATATCTTCAGAACATGTCGAAACATTTTCGGCTATTTTTGTCTTGTTTGATTGTTTTTTTTCCTGCTTGTGACCTACTCTCTGCACGAAAATCTACAGTTTGGATTTTAACTAGAATAAAGAGTGTTGCATCGATGGCATCCCGCCCCGAACTTTCGATGGCACCCCACCCCGAACTTTCGATGGCACCCCACCCCGAACTTTCGATGGCACCCTACCCCGAACTTTCGATGGCACCCCACCCCGAACTTTCTCTCAGTGTCTCCAGCAACCCCACGGCTCTATCAGAGACGTTCGATTACGTTAGCGGGGGGGGGGGGGGGAGGGGTGGGGGGTCCATAAAGCACGCACGCAAAAATGTTGGACTTTTTTATCCTCCGCCACTTCACCACCTCCCCTGCGTAAAATGTGTGACGTTGCCCAGTAACTAATAACATTAGCGCACGCAGAGCGCCCCCTCTCCCATATTGCCCACCCCTCCATCTCCGTTCTTTGTATTTCATGGATGACCCCCCTCCCCCCCCCCCCCCCAAATTCGCTAACACCAGCCTGGACTCCATACACCACCCCAATAGTCGGGATGAGCTTTGCGAAGTTTGTGTGGATTATTTGCAGGAACAAGTTTCTTCTTATACTTTCTAAGTCTCCTTTTCAAAAACTGAACGAGTTCTGGCATTTTATCAGCTAGGTCGTTGACTTCTTCTGGGTCACCTGTAATTATACCAAGTTACACATAAGATTACAGCCGGGGAATGTATTTACAGTTGGTAGTTACGTAAAAGAACTCACCCAACAATCCAAGGACGGTGATTTTTATCTCACAAAAGGCCTCATTGATACGCGGTGTTGTTTTCATATTTTTAATACAGATATAGTAATAATTATGCCTGCTCAACGAGCAACACCTAAACGAAGTCTGTTGAAAAACTTTGTGCTTAATAAATTTTGAAAAGCCTCTTTGCTTAAGAACAGAGAGAGAGAGAAAGAGAGAGAGAGAGAGAGAGAGAGAGAGAGAGAGAGAGAGAGAGAGAGAGAGAGAGAGATTTCCATTATTGTAAAACTTTAAATTCTCCTTCTGCGCTTTTTCTACACTGAATAGGACCACCCCACAAATAGCACCACCCCGCAAATAGCACCACCCCACAAATAGCACCACCCCACAAATAGACCACCCCACAAATAGCACCACCCCACAAATAGCACCAAGCCGGAAATCGGACCACTTTAGTTCATTCCCTCGGTGGTCCTGTTTTCAGAATGCTCCTGCACTTGTTCATCTGACAGCTGTAGAATGTCACTTACTTTCTACATCATAAAGAAGAGTGGTGTTAGAATGTTTGATGCCTGTAGGTCTCTTTAGTCCTTCGTATTCCCAGTTGTTCACATTTCGCCCGTTCCAGTAGGGAGGCGAGTAGCGCTCCGAATAATGCCCTGGGTAGCCTTCTATCAATTTAAACTGCTTCCATCTGCAAGAAACAGCAAAATGGAAATAAAAAAACATAAATAAAAAATAAACATTAAAAATCATCAGATAGATATTTTAGTTCCTCTCTTTTGTGAGTACCATTTTCCCGAAATCCCCAGTGGGTCTGCGGAGTAAAAAGGTGTTATACACAACAAATCGAACCGCCGGAGAGGCTGTCTGTTGAACAACAACGCTGCGACACATTTTAAGACAGAGCGGGTGGATTTTCTGGAGGGAGGTGGCATCCATAAGTACGCAAGCACGGGGAGCGGGGATCTTGGGCTTGTGTGCACGCTAAAGTTATAGTCAGTGATTAACGTCACAACTTCTGCGTTGCTTAAGTTAAAAAATTTTTTCCATTTTTCAGGGTTTAATTTTTCCATAATGAGGGGAGTTTTTTTTCGAAAATGCACTCCGCATCCAATAAAAAGAGACACTGTGTCCGCCTTTGGCATCCAATAAAAAGTGTTCACACACTTCTCATTGCAACAGTCTGTCTGATTTTCGCTCTAAGATTTCACTAACGTGCGTTCTAGTGGCACGTACAGGTAGATGTTTTTATTTGGGGAGAGTGGTGTTTTTACAATTAAAATTGATACTCCCGTAGGGTGCAAATTTGGCACTGTGTCCGCCTTTGGTTAAAAAGCGAGATTTTTCAACTTGGCTCTTTCGCACTTGGGGACTGTTTTAAAAAGTCATGCACACAAATGGTAACCAATTTGTACGCGAGTGCACCCCAAAATCCCCCCCCCCCGGAAAAAATAGCTATTCGCCGCTGTGTTCGGCCGGATATATTCGTGCCTTCCCATCCCCGCGCTACAAACAGCTAATCACCGCCGTGTTCATACGTCAACAGACGCACCTTAGAGCCGCTCTTCCGTTCACTTCATTCAAAGCGTACACAAATTCTTGCCGCTTGGACGGCTGATCGTTTCCAATCATCGCCCACTGGCTCACACCATCAAGTTCCGTGAAGAAATCGCTTCCCAGACCCATCTTGTTGATGACGTCAGCATTTACTCCTATAGTATCCAGAATTGTAGGCAGCCAATCAACTATGTGGATAATCCTACCAAAAATAGTCAACATAGCACAGGTGTAGGTCTTCTGTACAAAAATGGAAAACAAGTTAAGCAATGTTGCCAATCGCTTCAATAAAGCAGCGGAAAGAGGATATTAAAAGTCGCAAGTTTTCTTTTGGACAGTGACATATTAGACTAAAGTTTTCTTTACTTCTGTGGTTGGCAGTAGAACTGAGATATTTTAAGAAAATTTAAATGAGTTTCCCTTTCGTATTCTAGGACGTAGAAAAATAGCTCCATTCGAAAGAAAGAAATAAATAAAGACAATGTGTAGAAATAAATATATAACAAATATAACTGACCCATTATTGACGTAACTGGTGCGTTTCAGCATGTGCCCCCAAACAAATGTGGGCACACGAGTACCTCCCTCCCACAGCGTAGACTTGCCCCCGCGTAAAGGCCAGTTATTTCCTCCCTGCCTCGGTGCTCCGCCGTTCTGAATATACAGTGAAAGTGACTTATTCCCTTGCCATGCTGCAGATTAGCTTAGGGTTTGCTTAATTTTTTAACGTTTGCCCTCACTCAACTAAGCAAAGCTAATCCTGTTGTGTTTTTTTTCATATTTCGGCTTAAAACCCGACTTAACTGTCCGATCTAAACCCGTGTCTTTTCATACTACGGCTCTCCACGGGATTTACTAATTACGTGGGGATTAGTTAATCCTGACTGTGAGTTTTTCATAGTGTGAATTTACTCAGGGTTAGTTAAGTTAATCCGAAGCAAATCCGCAGGACGAAAAGAGCAGTAATCAACAAACTGAGGCTCTCCTGAAATTTGCAATAAAGCTTTAAACATTTTTGCTTCTAAGTTTTAATACACAAAAGCGCGTTTTGAAAGAAAACGGCCGACGTTTTGTCCAATCCTTTTATGCCATAAATGACCATCGCTGAAGTACGTATGCAACAATTTGACCAATATTTTCAAAAATTTATTGAACGCTGACCTCGTCGCCCATAAAACATTTTCCAGAGTACAACTTTAGAGGGAACAACTTTGTTTTGACTTTCATTTCAGAGCTTTCTTCAACGAAGTGAACAGCTATGTACGATTTGAAAAAACCCTGAAAAATATTAGAGGAAGAAGAAAATTTTGAGATAAATCTAGCAAAAGTAATTACATGCAGATGGGCGGGCGATTCCTCACACCATACAAACACAACGCATTTGATCGGTCTTAAGATGAACAAAAAGAAAAAAAAACGAAGAAACAGCACTACTAACAACGACAAGAGCGTGACCACCCAAATTGCTCCTAAATATTTCAATCAAGTTTCGAAGTACTGTATTCCGTGTAATGTTATTTCTAATTATCACCATCCATTTTCTGCCTTTATAAATAGCTTTTCTTTATTGGAAGCGGTCAGAAAAGTGTAGCGACAGTTCGTCAGGAAGGAAACCGTTCAGACATGGATCATACAGCAACATGTGGAATCAGACAAAACAAAACCGCCGTTAGTTTCATATTAGAACTGGAACCTTATTTCGCTAGCGAAATGTTTAACACTTGACAAAAATTAAAACGCAAAAATACTTCCTTCAGTGGGTTATTTCTTGTATAATATATTGCAAACAACACAGCTTGAATACGTCTTATAAGCCGAGTAGTGTTTGGTTTTTGTTGGTTTTATTGACTGAGCAGGGATACGCCGTATTATCTATTTACGCAGTGAGAGCTCTCACAAAGCTCAGCAACTGTGTTCTGTGATGTACATTAAATGCACTGCATTTACTTGCAAAAATACACTCTTTTCACATGGCGTTTTAACAAAGAAAACGAAATCGAAGACGAAAATAAAGAGTGACATGCACACGTTCAGATCAAGCTCTTCATAGGTCCCAAGTTTCATGGCCTCAGGTCCCATAGTGTCAGAGTCGGAAGAAGTGTCAAGAAGAAAAAAAGGACGAACGGCTGCTCGCACAAATTCATATAACTCTTGCAAGCCAAAGGCTTGTCAAGTGTTAAATAAGGCAGAGGTTCAGCTATCGCTTTGAGTTATAACTCTGCATTGCGATGTTTTGTTCTAAACTGAACAGCAATCCGTAAATATAGATTTCATTTTCCCGCTAAAAAAGACATGAAAACTTATATGAAATAGCAAAGAATTCTACTGGTGCTGGTGAGAAAAAATACACAATAACGTTTGGAAATTTATTATGGGTATTTATTTTGTTTTCCAAGTTAATGAATTGTGCACTGATTGTTATAAAAAGCCAGCGATGAATTTTGGATTTCAAAATCAAAACAACTGAACAAAGCACCAACACGAAACCTCACACACGGCACTCCACCGATCGGTCCGTTTATTATACAAATATGGAATGCCTTTTCACAGGTATTATGCAATAATTGATATCAAGAATTAATTTTTGATCTCAAAAATTTATTTTTTTTATGTCGAGAATTAATTATATTTTGATATATCTAAATGTATTCTTGATCTCAAGAAATAAATATTTATAGATATCAACAACTATTTGCTGACATCAAAAGTGAATACTGATATCGAAAATTGATTTTTAGAGATCAAGAGCTCCATTCTTGACAGCAAAAATGGAATATTTGGCAGCAAAATCTGAATTTTGAGCTCAGTAATTTATTTCCTCTTTATTTATTTATGAGGCTTTTTAATTTATATTTTGAAATCTGCGATTGATTTTTTGATCTCAAAAATATTTTTGCCATGTAAAATTTATTCATTGATAGCAAAATAACAATCAATGAGATCTACATTGATCTATTGATATCTTTAATTCTATTTTGATATCAAAAATGAGCATTAAATGTTAAAATAGCATTTCATAAGAATGGATCAACCATTATAAGCGCTAATATATCAACATACGCAAAATTGAACTTTTTGTACGATAAAATGGAAATTACTGAATACCACCAATTTCCCTAAGTTACATTTAAAAAAGCCCAGAGAAACTTTTAAGAGTTTTTTCTTAATCCAATGGAGCACACAGGGTTTGAATCGGGGAGGGGTGGGGGTAGCGAGTTTACCAGTTCAACTTATTTTGTGGAGGGACGAAGTTTAGCAGTTTATTTTTTTAATTTAGGACGGCGGGGGGGGGGGGGGGGTGGCGTTGCAACCTCTGTATCCCCCTTCCCCCACATTAGATCCGCCACTGTAACTCAACATTACGATAAATTTATTTCATCCCATTTCAACTTACATCGGAAGTAAAAATGATGAGCGTATTGTTGAGCTGTTTATTGCGCTTGAGGGCTTTGATGATTCGTCCAACAGCTCTGTCCATAGCCGTTACCATGGCGCTAAAAACGCGTCTGTCTTTGTTCCGCACATGCGCATACATCTTTTCAAATCGTTTGGGCACCTGCACAAAATTGGGGTTAATGGCTGCAAGTGAATTTCTATCTTTATTTCTCATACAGAACTTTCCTTTGCAACTACTGATTCTGTAATTATCGCCCAGTTAAAATATGCGCGGAGGGTGGGCGGGGTGGGGGAAGGTGGGTGTTGTTGAAATGGTAACCGGCGGATAAGAGTCCCCTGAAGTTGTCATAATAAATTTAAAACCTCCCCTACCCGTTCTTCCATTTTAGTAATCTTTCCATTACCACCCCGATCCCTTAAAAATCCTTTAAAAGCATTTCATTTTGAAAATCCTCAAAGCCATGAGCAATTAATGTACGAACAAAAAAAAATTAAAGAAAGAACAGGCAAAAATCTGTGTAGCATGAATGATAAAAATGACCCTCTAACTCCCCCGCTCACGTTTCAGAATATTCGCATGAAACCAAAGCACTGTCACAACTTATAGAACGACATAATAGAGCAATTGAGGAAAAGCTCACGAAAAGGGCTGGCCCGTTTCCTACAGTAGATGCATGTAACGCACAACAGATAATAACGCATTGTTGTTCAAGTAGAAATGCTAATTTTCCTTCCTAATCATTAAGCTTGTCCGGTTATTGTTCCCAAGCCGTAATCATGCAATGTATTTTAAAAGAGATAAAATTGGATGCGGTGAGGAATTAAATATAGAAACGCCAACGCTGATTGGTTATTGTGCTATTGCCTTATGTAAGTAAAGAAAAAAACGTAAACAAAACTTCCCGTACGTCAGAATATCGCTGTTTATGAGCGGATCTGACAGGGAAAGGGATACAATCATCACATTCACTAATGACGTCAGAACTCACTTTGAGGATTCTCACCATTAGCCAGATATTTCTTTTATGATTCTGAGTCTGCATACAAAGGAAATACACACACACACACACACACACACATATATATATATATATATATATATATATATATATATATATATATATATATATATATATATATATATATGCGAGCGAGAATGTAAATTAAAACAAAAAAGTGGTGTTGTTTGTATCGGTAATTCATAAAATCCTTACCTGTAGTGGAATGTGCACTGATTGAAATGGTAAATATATGAAAAAAGGGGCGTCTTTTCGCTGGTAGTTGATTACAGTTTCAGCACGTTTGGCAAATTCAAACTACCTTAAACACAGACACATACATATTTTAATCCTGGAACGAAAATGTTAATTTGATTTCTAAACTTAAGGGTGCACGAGTTTATCATCGCTAGAGGAAAATATGTTCATGTAAATGTTTCTTGGTTACCGCGCACAGCTAAGGTAATAAATGCTTTTTAAATGTTGAATCTTTAAAACTTACTCTCTGATACCTCCAGTTTTATTTTTCAGTTTCAAAGCAAATTAGATGCAATATTCAGAATGAAAACACACGCATTGCAGAACGAAAATAATTATCATTGAGATTATTAACAATGACATAATGTGAAACTACTGACTTATATGGAATGTCGTTTACAACTTTAGTACCAAATATTAGATATCAATAATTATTTAACAAGATGTAAAACTGAATTATAAATATCTAAATATCACTTTTTGGCATGAAGAATCAGGTAATGGCATCTACAATTAATTTTAGATATATAAAATTATATTGTGATATCTAAACGACAATTTTAGACATCTAAAATTGATTGTTATGTTAAATTTTATTTTAGATATAAAAAGGATAATTGTTATATCTGCAATTAAATTTAAGATATCAAAGATTCGATTTTAGATATTTTCAATTCAATTTAAGATCTCTTTGACTCCATTTTAAACAGCGAAAATTAACTTTGGATATCAATAATTCAAAACAATTTTTGATATCTAAAATTCAACAGAAAATACTTCAGGGGAAATAACAAATGGTCTCAAAATAGTCTAATATATTTCTTTGCAAAAATTCAAGTAAAACTGTTTTAAAAATATAACTAATTTTTTTACCGTCTATATTTATTACAGTTAATTTTCATTAGTATACTTATAGCTCCGTGTTGTTGGGAACTCTGGTTTAGAATGCACTGAACTGACCATACCAGTAATGTAATAGCAGCCTCAACAGACATATAACATAATATCGATAAAAAAGCTGGAACCAAATATGCTATTGAAAGCTTTAGCCGCAATGGGGACAAAAGTAATTATCATAACGGGAAAGCTGAGTAAAGAAAACTTGAATAATGGGCATTTAAATTGCGATTTACAGTTTATTTGGATTTGAAACAGAATCCCACCAAACGTTACAGCATTGCAAGCAATGTGTGCGATGTCACTTCCTTTGATAATATTTATGCATTTTCCAAGGCAATCTAAATTAAAACTGGGTGCCCCTATTTTGGCATGACCTTAAGTATATAACTGGCATAATTATAGCAGTGAAGAAAAGCTGCAGAATTATTTCCATTCCGCACAGTCCATGGCGTGATATGCAAGGCTCAGTCGTTGCTCAGGTCTTATGGACATGATTAAGGAAGCCTGTTTGTTTCCTTGTTTCTCATATTTGAGATTGGTTTCCAACTGTTTATATCAACAATGCGCCCAGACATAGCACAAGTTATAAGTGAGTGCCCACTAGACATGTCATATGCAAAAGTTTCTACTTCACTGTCAGAAATACAGTTGGAGCTCATTTAATTACTGCTTATAATAGTAAATTCTGTACCTATGATAATATTATGATAAGTGTTAAACTATTTCTTAACAACAATAGCAAACACATTGATCCTGATGTATCAAAGTCCTTTTCTTTGGTTTTTAAATTGTTGGGATTCTTATCCTCAATCGTTAACATTTTGCTATAAAAGTGAAAAAACGTTAATCTTTAACAGCTTATGCAGAAAGGCATAAATTGAAAACTGAAACAATTTGCTAATTTGGCTTTATTTTTCTAACGAAGTATTTGTAGACATACCATTTAAGAGGTCACCCAGCATTATATGAGCACATAGTGACCCCCACCATTTATCGGTTACTATAAAACAGCACACCTCTAGAGAGGTCACTCTGCTATGCATAAACACAAATTGACTTAGCGGGACGCAAAGACCAAACACAACACAGGGAATCGCCCTATAGGTCTGCTGTTATACAACATCCATTTGCGTTGCAAGCTATGTAACCACGCTCTTGTCCAACAGACGATCTCTACGGCGGTTCGATCTGTTGTATACAACACCTTTTTAATCCACAGACCCACTGGCGATTCCACGCAAAATAGTACTCATAAAGGAGAGGAATCACGTTTTTTAAAGTCACTAAAATATAGATTTCAGTGGCTCGGACACTCGTATTGACCTTTTTTCACCAATGTGCAAGAATACTCAACCCTGAGGGATGCACAGTACGGCTAGATAGATAGAAATATCCATCAGCTCTATGTTTATACACGACAGATATATCTCGTCAGAAGTCAGCTGCTGTTTTATAACAACGATGTAACCAACATCATATGTGCGCATAACAACCACCCAAGTTATGCAGCTATGTAAACTTATATGTGCACATAATAACTTCGCCTTCGGTCGCACTTCTACAGTTTGGGCGACAAGCGTACTCAAAAGAAATAGGTATAAAATTTACAAAAAGGCTATCAAATGGAAAAAGAATGATTAAAACTGGTTAACCAAACTTTGTTCGAATACAGATCCACAAGCTTTATAGTAAAGATCATCTTACAAACTTTCTTTAGACACTGAAGAACAGGTTATGCTGAAATACATCATGATACTTACTCAATATTAACTAAACTCGCTATATATAAATAGTTTAACAATTCTTCCTGTACTTACAGTGGAGTATCGTTTATGCTTTGGTCGAAACACTTTGGTGTTGAATCTAAAATCATATCCTCTCACTGGAATAAATAAAATATAATTGATTTAGTCTTGATAATAGTCATTATACTCCCCAAGCGCCATATTAGAAGCACCTCACTCGAAGAGAAATTGGCACATTGAGTTTTTCTTGCAATCAGCACATCACATCACACATCACATCGTAGCTTCTGTACAGTGCAGAATCAAGGTGTTGTTTGACTGAATAAGCGCGTTATAAGCATGCTTTATAATAATAATAATAATAATAATAATAATAATAATAATAATAATAATAATAATAATAATAATAATAATAAGTGGTGGACTTCCTCAGTGCGCTTCACAAGTACATTATTAGGAGTCCATATGGCAAAATTCTTGAACAGCCTTGGTAAAATAGTGTATTTTGAGCCACAGTTTCTGAAATCTTTATTGCATTGAGATTCCGATTCCATATAACAGGAACTACAAGGACAATCGCACGGTCACCGGTGGTTTTCAGTTTTAGTCTTTGGTATTTTGGGGAGCATCTGTGAGTTTGAGCGGAGTAGTCGTTCGTTGTGTTGTACGATTAACAGTTCGCAAGGTAATCGGGACCTTCTCCGTTGAGAGTTTTGTATGTGATTAGGGCAATTTTGAACCGTATTCTATAGCGGATAGGCAACAAATGGAGTTAAATAACCCATGGCTGATGTGATCATGTTTTCTGAGACCAAGAACTAGTCTCGCTGCTACATTTTGCACGCGTTGTAATTTATCCAAAAGGTATTTGTGCCATGGTCTATGTTATTTAAAATGTCGTTGTTTACTTTTAGCAAATCTGTTTCCGTGCTGTGGCTGCGCCTGTACGCAGATTGATTCACCTCATTTAAGTTATGTTGTTCAAAATACGTTGTAAGCTGGTCTACTGCTATTGTTTCTATAATTTTTTTAATAAACGGTAAGTTTGAAATTGACCGAAGGTTCTTGTATGATGTGTCGTGCGCCTTTTTGGAAGTGGTGTTATCAACGCTTCTTTCATCTTTCTGGGCATATATCCTTTCGAAAGGGATTTGGATCTGGATGAAATCGTTGATATGGAGGGCAAGAGTTCGTCTACACATTGCTTTAGTAATCCTGTAAGTACTGGATCTAGTGAACAAGATTTCGTTGGAGACGTTAGGATATACTTTTTACTCTGTTCAATCTTCAGAGTCGTGACGCTTGAAAAGATTCTTTTTGTCAACTTTTGTCAACTTCTGTTGCTCAGTGTAGTTCACAATCCTTGTTTAGTTGTGTGGAATTATTAAGAAACTCACTAATTTTGTCTATTTTGGGTTTTAAAAAGTTCGCGAATTCATTTGCAAGGGTTTCATCGTTCTCAGCACTGGGATACTTAGTTGTTGACTGTTTATTGCAAATTGTGAATTTTGTTGTCATACCATAGCAAAGGGTCTGAGTTTGGTGCGTTTTTTTGTTTTGCAGGCGCTTGTTTATCCATAATTTCGTTTAGTGATGAAGTATAATGATCTACTGCGGCATCAATGTCCATATCGTTGCAAAGAGACCTGTTTATTTTTCAGACATCATGTGTAAAACGTAGGTAAATCAATGTCTTTTATTCTTCGGAACGGGAGTACTTTAGACTCAAATGGTTGTTGTCCAAAATGATATTTGAAGATAACCATCATGTGATCCGATATCCGTTCGACAGCCATTGCCGCTGTTACAACCGGCCATTATTTCGAGTCATCGAGACCAGATCGAGATTATGACCGGATGTGTGTATGGGTGCACGAACACGGTGTATTAACTGAAAACGGTCCAAGATGTCGCTAAGCTTGATCATTGTTGGATTGTTTTCGGTGTTAATATGAATATTGAAATCACCACAGAGAAGTAATCTATCTTTGCTACGTGTGTGTTGTTTCAGCAGCGCGGTAAATTCGGAATAGAATAAGCTGTTTGGTGTCCTGGGTGGCGGATAGAGACATATTACCCTTATGTAGTCCGAATCAGAATTCAGACGTACAGCTACGTGTTCAAAACTATCGTATTTTTTTACTGTAGTGCACTAAGATTGTAAAATTATTTACAAATAACTGCGACACCGCCAGCACACCCACTACCTTTAGACACCCACGATTCCGCCAGATGCGAGCCTTTAAAAATTGTTCTTCACAGACACATTCACACCTAAACGCACAGTTACAGTTATATTCCGTCCTTCTTTGAGGGCGATGAGCTAATAACGTAGATTCCAAGTTAGTTTAACATTTCTCATACAGAAATGCCTCATACACCTGCCATATTTGGCTCCATGTTCATACACAATATGTGTGGCTGGCTTTATAAGCAACGGTGAAAAAGAACTATTTTAATATATAGCCACGTAAAAATGGCAATCTCAACTCTTGTATTTTTTAAAATTAAAATATGTTATGTCAATAAAGGGAACACTACAATCCCTCGCCACCAGACCTAAAATCAGAACGTGCCGTTCTGTCAATGACTAATCAATTATCATAAATGGAAAACAATAACAAATTATAAGCGATGTTCTATTGTGTCTTTGTTCCATCTTTATATATTTCCCCATGTCATCTTCATTTCTGAACCCTCAAACATAAGAACCCACCCGAAATTTCCCTTGAAGTGGTAAAATATATATACTTACATACTAGTCCAGTTTTGAGGTACATAACCACAACCACTTACTATTCGTTTGCCCAGCAAAATGACTGAAGTAATCTTGCCCTCCTAAGTAATACCCAAGGAAGGTATCAAATCCTCTGAACGTTGGTGTATATGCCCATTTGCAGAACCCTAGATGCCACCTGAAAACACCGAACCGCTACTGCACATTACGACCTTCACGAATCCTTTTCTTTCATACAATAAATTACATTAATTTGATTTTATAAAAACAATATATTTTAGCGTCCACTCTCAGACCGAAAACAGAATAAAAGGCGCGACTGTGGTTATTTTTGAGAGCATAATCTCTACACGAATTTATTGGCCAACTCAATAAGAACTCAGTAAAAAGCATATAATGTGAAAACTTCAGATGCCGTGTGATGCTTTAACATTGCATAAGCATACGCAAACATTTAGTGAGAAGTACAACGTCGGGGCCGTATCACGCCACACTTTTCTCTTTTAAATTACTGTACAACAGCAGATAGTTACCAAACAGTTGGTGGGCCATTTTGGCAATTTATGAATTCAAGCGAACTGTACATACACCGAATTATACAATATTATTGGGGTGGGGATGTGAAAGCCGGCGAAAGATGTTGTAATTACAGCGTGGCTAAAGCACGGCGGTTGGTCACCTGGCAGGTTGATGCTGAATGAACGAGCATCAAAATTTGCTTGAGCATGGGGCTGATTAAATTGATTTATGTCAATGTATAGCTTTAAGAATACACTTACTTTCCTATGATATGTGTAGAATAACCTAATTGCTGCAAGACCTGAGGCAGGAGAATTTCGTTAAGAGGTAGTCCTTGAGGTTTATCCCGCTTTAAAACTCCATGCTGAAGAAGAATATGACTATAGAAAACTTCATATTAGGTAATACGTATACAGGCACCGGAGAGTCTAACGACCATTGAACCACTATGATGTATATTTCAATGAAACTGAGCATCATGAGTCTCTTCCGGGAAATAGACTGACTTTGTCTTAAGGGTCTTATTCCTTTCTGGACAAACTATCAAAATTGTTTGCTTCCTGCATTTACTCTTTTCAATGATAGACTTTTATATGGCGGATACTCCATGACAGCAGGATTCTTTTGCTGTAGTCATGGAGACTCAAACAAACCAGTTACCTGCATGCCTAGTGCTGTGGGATACTTTCCCGTCAGCAAAGCACTCCTCGATCTGTATGAACAATACAATCATATGTTGAAATGGGAATGTGTACAGTCTGTGAACAGTTTTTGGCATGTAACATATAGAACCTTACAATCCATGCAGCTATCTGTCTATGGTGTATTTTTTCACATTTTACAGGATTTGAACATGGAAAAGAGTCTTTTTAAAGAATATTTTAAAGAAAAATTAATGCGACCGAAGCCAAGGAACAATCTTCTCTCCACTTACGGAGAGCAAAGAGGATGTACATATGCACGATCGAGAATAACACCCTCGTGCGCCAATCTGTCCAGATGAGGCGTCATAATATCCGGGTTGTGCCATCCGACATCGTTCCATCCTGAAAGTAAAAGTTAGCACCCAGCGCATGCGCGTGAAGGATCTGGTGCTAAAAATAACTTTTAGCCACAGAGACGTGTAGAAATGGTTGACTGGGTTACTCTCCGTCGTATTGATAATATTATTATCATTTCTAATTTATTAGTTTACTGGGTGGGAATGTGGATGGTACATGCAGCGATTTTTTAATCTTATAAGTGAGTTGCAATCTTTTAATTTACTGATTCAAAGAAGACGTTTTGACACCGTATCGTACGCTTCCTTGCAGAATTTCTATTTATAGATGGCTTTTACTGTTCAGGTTTTTATTTTTGATCCAGGGATCTATTCGGGATTTGATCCAGATTCCCACACACCGTTATGAACATACATCTTTCTATATAAATACGGACTTTATTCGAGCATGCACATCGATCTCCTTTGGTTATACAGGACAATTCCCCCCCCCCCCAAGACAATTCCCCCAGTCAACCCCCCCCCCCGAACAATCCCCCCGTAGGACAATTCCCCCGAGGACTATCCCCCCAATTCATTTTTCTTTTTCTTATTTTTTTTTCTTTTCTTTGTATTTTTTTCTCTCTCTTTTTTTGTTTACAAATTATTGCCCTTTTATCTTCTAATTGGAGGCCATGTAGTTGTCATTTCAGCATTGTCGCAATTGCAATTTACATGCCTTTTTATTCCAACTGAATGTAGGAATTTGACCTTTCATCTCGTAATTGCACTTTAAATGGAGTGTTTGATCATTAAAATTGCAATAATTTCAAATATGTTGCTTTGCCTTTTACGTACTCAATTGCAATTACACAACCAGCAAGTGGAGTGTTTGGTCATTATAATTGCAATCCTAGAGCAATATTGTTCATCCGGAGTACACTGTAATTCGTCAAATAATCCGCGACTTCGAATACCGACAGATTGTTGACTTTTTGCGTGGAATTGCACACAACATCAGGTTTTAAATTACAGAATAGACTTTCGTTCCAGACAGAAGAATTTGGCATTTTTTATTTTAAGGTGTTTTACAAATAAAGAAATAACAGATGCCTGGTTATTTTATTCTTGTTTTGGCATTCAAAGTAAAATAAAAAATTAAGTGAGGGGGGGGGGAGGAATAGCCGTCGGGGGAATTTCCTGCTGGGGGAATTGCTCGGGGAGAATTGTCGAGGGGGGGGGGTTGTCTGGTCTGAATTGTCCTGGACTCAGGATAAACATACATTGTTTGACAATAAGCAATATTTTCTTAAAACTCTAAGCTTATCTCTTGGTTCGGTCATTCTTGTCGCAGACGGGGAACGGCATGCAAGGGGTGGAGGGAGGGGGGGTGTCTTTTAATCTGTAATCCAACGCGTGCGGATATAGTTAAGGTTCCGGCCAAAACACTTTCTTTTTTTTCTTTTTTTAGGAGGAGGGGGGGGGCGTACTTTAAATTAACAATTTTATAATTTGAAAAATTACGACCTCTGAGTATTTATCAGGTGTAATTCTCATGTTATTTTCAAATAAATAGTAATCACGCGACTTTCAAATTAATTTTAAAATGTCACTTACCGAGATCATCAGCAAGAAGAAAGATAATATTTGGTTTATCCCTGACGTTTGTTGTAGCAGATAACATATAACTCAACCACATCAAAGAAAACGTCATTTTATTTATTTATTTTGTTTTTTACTTTATTTATTTATTTATTTATTTTGTTTTGGTCTAATTTCCAAACCCCAATATCAGTGAAGCATTTAAATTCATTTGCACACGTTCACGTTTCATTGTGCACGGAAATCTGTGACGTCATTCACAGATGGGGTCGACCATAAAGTACATGCGCAAAAGCTTGATTTTCTATCCAAAGTTAATCTTTTAAAAACAAAGATATATCATTGCAGAGTTGTTTATTTATGTAATTACTTTATTTTACTATTTCGTTAATGTTGGTGTGAATATAAATTTGTAAGCTCTTTGAAGCAGCAACCAAAGTTAAAGGGCAAACTGTTTCCCAGGGTTGGCAACTTTTTTGCACATTCCTTCTTACGGTAACAATGCAGCAGTTGTTTTCCGCTCTTGCATTCTCTATGACCTAACAACAAACGATTGAAACAATCTATACATTCATGCATGCGGTTTAGTCTACAATTCGGAATGGGACGATAGGGCAGGATCTCAAAGGAACGTAAATCACTCCGCTGCCCTCTCTTTATCCTAAGTGCGTCTTTAAACCGGACAAGAACGCATGTTAATGAACTCTCACGATGGTCTTGCGAACGGAGAGGACTAATAAAATGCAATAAATACCTTCAGTGAATCCAAAAAATAAAAAAATTTCAGTGCTCCATTCCGGCTGGTGAACTACACCGTAGCGAAGCTGTCAATGTTAATAATTTTGTAACAACACTCATAAAATCACAGCCACATCCAAATAAACCCTCGAGCAATTGCCACAGGCCACTCGAATGGCTGGTTGGTTTTTCAAAATACGCTGATCTTGAACTTGATAAGTGTCCTTTACATCTCACCACTACAATAGCCGTGCTAGTTGGCCCAGAAAGTTCACAGTTTTCAACAATAGTTATGTCTTAGAGATCTTAACTGTAGGAGTGGAATATAAGTACGATCCTATACAACTTATCGTATCTCTCAAAAACTTACGTTTCAATCGATGTGCCAAGAGAATGCTTAAAAATAATTACCAAAATAGTCATTTTCCCAGAAACATAAAAATCATCACAACCCACACCGATTCCTCCTCCAAAAGTCAACATTTCTGGGTGACAACTCCCCCCCCCCCCCCCAACACACACACCACCATGCACACCTGCTGCCTCCACAAATATTCAATAATTCTGAATGAAACTTGCCCCCTTACCCCCCTCCCCCCCCCCCCGCCAGCCGCACCCATTCCTGCCACTCCCCCAAATAATCATAATTCTGGATGAAACCTGCCATCCATCCAATTACACACATACTCCTGCTTCCCCCCTGCCCCCCCCCCCCCCCCCACACACACACAAACACACACTCCCATCTCCTTCTGAAATGTTCAATAATTTCTGTCAGAAGCGTTGTTTCGAGCACTGAATAATCTCTCCTTGTTCATTGCAGCATTTCAGTTACTGGACCCATTGGCCCTTGTTAGGAATCATTACTTAGTGTATGAACAATTCTTACTGTAAGAAATCTCTGATTACAGCGCGTGAAACATTTGGCTGGTTTTTTTTTTTTTTTTTTTTTTTTTTTTGTTTTTTTGTTTTTTTTTAACAGTAAAATAACGTTATTTAGCTACAAATTAAGTTCAGGTTTTTCAGGGGTGGAGGCATAGAGTCGGAGAACTTTATTCAAAGCAACCTGAGTGTATCAATGGTTATTTATAATGTGAAAACAATGCATCTTGTG
>OX457032.1:18299049-18386549 GCA_949752745.1 Protula sp. h YS-2021
AGTAGTAGTAGTAGTAGTAGTAGTAGTAGTAGTAGTAGTAGTAGTAGTAGTAGTAGTAGTAGTAGTAGTAGTAGTAGTAGTAGTAGTAGTAGTAGTAGTAGTAGTAGTAGTAGTAGTAGTAGTAGTAGTAGTAGTAGTAGTAGTAGTAGTAGTAGTAGTAGTAGTAGTAGTAGTAGTAGTAGTAGTAGTAGTAGTAGTAGTAGTAGTAGTAGTAGTAGTAGTAGTAGTAGTAGTAGTAGTAGTAGTAGTAGTAGTAGTAGTAGTAGTAGTAGTAGTAGTAGTAGTAGTAGTAGTAGTAGTAGTAGTAGTAGTAGTAGTAGTAGTAGTAGTAGTAGTAGTAGTAGTAGTAGTAGTAGTAGTAGTAGTAGTAGTAGTAGTAGTAGTAGTAGTAGTAGTAGTAGTAGTAGTAGTAGTAGTGTAAACTGCTGGAGAGAACTTACAGTTTGCTTTTCTTTTTTCACTAACGAAAATTTCTGTTGCAAATTCTCTCAAATATCATTTGAGGATTTTTTTTAAAATTCTTAATCTTTTGATTCAATGTTTTTTTTTCCGCAGCCAAATTAGACACCATCCAAAAAGCAGCGCCCACCCAACGGCCCCCCTTCCCCTTCCCCCCTCCCCCCTCCCTCCAGCCTCCTTCTGAAACACACATGACCCACGTGAGGTGCTGGCCAGCCATGGGTACGCGGAATGTCTTTGTCAGCCTGCCCGTACTGTCCACCACGCTCTCGGCCAGCCTCTCCAACAACAAGCCTAGGCCGAAGCCAGTCGTTGCCGACACGCCTATAGCATCGCCCCAATCAACGTCTTCAATTTCTTCCCTGAAACAATCAACGTCTTCAATTTCTTCCCTGAAAATATCGAAATAGCACTTTAACAGCTGTGTGCGATTTAGCAAATAATGTCTTCTTATTTTTCTTTGTACAGTCTTTAAACAACAGCGGTGTTTTTTTTTTGTTATTTTTATTTTTTTTCTATTTTCGCTATTTGAAAAAAAAAAAAAACAGAGAGAGGTCACTCACTCAGACAATTTGTCCACCTTATTAGCCACCTCTAGGATGTTACAGGACAAGCTTGCAGGAAGTTTCAGATTTCTGAGCGTCTGCAAAACATTCTGTTTCTGGGCTTCTTTGTCCGGGTGGCTCATATCCCTTACATGGAGGATCACATCCTGATATGGTTAAAAAAAACAACAATTTTACATGCAAGTAATTCATTTTATACTCACAATGCATTCTATATTTATATCAGGAAAGCATTGCGCTAAATTCTAAAATATTACATTTCTCTGACAAGACAAATATACCCATACACGACCACCCTCACCCTCCCCCCCCCCCCCCCCCTCAATCTGAAGCCTGTCTGCGTTTAAAACAAGTCCAGTAGAGAACGCATAAAAAATACATAGCCTTACTGCGTTCATGACGTCACTCAATGTGGCCGAAAAGGACGCAATTAGGCCCGTCGGTATTTCCGAAATAAATCCAACTGTATCCACAAACAAGACTTTCATTCTGTTATTCAATAAACCTGAGCATAAGAACAAAAAAAACACACGTACAAAAAAGCGAAAAGATTATTTATGATAAGTTTCATATTGTAACTAAGAAATTGGTTTTCAGAAAATACTCAATTTGATACTGCGTGTAAAAGCCATTATCTATAGAAGCAAATTTGCTATCAAACGAAGGCCCGATGAAACACAAAATGACTATTTTATTTCAAATTTCTCTCGACCGCTGTTCATAAAGTCGTTGACTCGACTCCGAGCAAACTTCCGAATGCGATCATGGTGTTGTTAGGGCATTTACCTTGATGAGTCGTGACATCCAGGGTGGCAAAGAGCTGGTCTTTCGGCTCGAGCCTAGCGTCGCCCGTCAGTGCTTTGATAAGGCTGGTTTTACCTGTCAAATCACCGCATCAATTAACAACCGCATAAACAATTTCCATATAAACAGAGGGCTTCAGCAAGTTCAACACTTCTCTCTACTGCGTCTTGAATGAACTATTTTGTTGAAAAAAAAAACCCAACTTAGACAGTAAACTCCCCAAGTCCTTCAGTCCCCCTCTTAACCCCACCGGAAAGACACGCTGGAAGGGCCTGTTGGGGAAGATGAGCTGGGAGACCCTGACCGGCATTGGTGTAGCCGACCACCGCGATGACTGGCCAGCGCCCCTTCGCCCGGCCCCTCCTCAGCAGCTCCCTCTTCGCCTTGATCTTCTCTAGACTTCCGCACAGTTTTCTTTCTCTCTCCTACAAAACGAACTTGTCCCAATAAAAACACAGCACGCACACACTATGCTCCCCACATAAGGTTATCCCCTTGCGTAAATTTAACGAGATTGAAACTTTTATAGCTGCTTAATATTTACATAAAAACTCTGAAACGATATGGATTAAAACATGTTTTTTTCAGTGAACCGTTCACTTCCATTGGCACAATGAAGGTTTCGAATAAGCGCCAGTTTAACTTTCAAGAGACATGTGACAATAAAGCAAACGTGAAGGTCAAGGCACACATGTCAGATTCATTGACATGTGACAGGTAGGTGAGAGTGTCCGGTAATAATGACAGGTGAGAGTGTCCAGTAAGAGTGACAGGTGAGAGTGACCGGTAAGAGTGACAGGTGAGAGTGACCAGTAAGAGTGAACAGTGAGAGTGGCCGGTAAGAGTGACAGGTGAGAGTGGCCGGTAAGAGTGACAGGTGAGATTGGCTGGTAAGAGTGACAGGTGAGAGTGACCGGTAAGAGTGACATGTGAGAGTGGCCGGTAAGAGTGACATGTGAGAGTGTCCGGTAAGAGTGACAGGTGAGAGTGGCCGGTAAGAGTGACAGGTGAGATTGGCTGGTAAGAGTGACAGGTGAGAGTGACCGGTAAGAGTGACATGTGAGAGTGGCCGGTAAGAGTGACATGTGAGAGTGGCCGGTAAGAGTGACAGGTGAGATTGGCTGGTAAGAGTGACAGGTGAGAGTGACCGGTAAGAGTGACAGGTGAGAGTGACCGATAAGAGTGACAAGTGAGAGTGACCGGTAAGAGTGACAGGTGAGAGTGACCGGTAAGAGTGACAGGTGAGAGTGTCCGGTAAGAGTAACTCATAAGGGTGGAAGGTGAGAATTTAGCCACGGGTGACAATGAACGACTTGCCCCGAGTTTCCTCCTCCGTGTGTCCAGCAGAGTACAGCCACTGGCCGTAAAAAAGCACGTCTCGTCCTTCTGCTGTTTGAGATCTCCCTTCACGATTCCACGCATGCGTGACCTACACCGATCAAAACAAAACATACTTTGGGTTTTGAATTTCACCTTCCACACAGACTTGTGGCATGGTAAGCTATTAATATACCGATATAGTACTGAACAGATTAAAACTGGATACTTTACTTACCAACAAGGTCAAGAACTGTCACGTGACAAAGGAAAAAACGAAAAACTTGGCAAATAAAAACGGCCTGCAATGGCGGCAAAGCACAGAGGCAGCAACTTTTACCTGAAATAAGGTATCTCCGCCAGGGCCACTTGCAGCTTGGCTTCTCTTGTCTGTGCTCGAAGTTTAAAAATCTGCAGCACGATG
Organism: Protula sp. h YS-2021; assembly: GCA_949752745.1. Classification (NCBI taxonomy): domain Eukaryota; kingdom Metazoa; phylum Annelida; class Polychaeta; order Sabellida; family Serpulidae; genus Protula; species Protula sp. h YS-2021. Next base: position 18,302,620 of record OX457032.1, read on the forward strand.
GTGTACCTAACAATGCGTATAAGATGCAGGGGTTCGCCTTGGTGGGGTTTTTGTCCACTTTTTGGGGCATTTTGTACGAAATGACTCACTTCTTCGGAACCCAACGAATTTTTCTGGACCCAACTGAGTCACACTTTCCTTTTTTGACTCACTGCTGAGAACCAAGCGCGAACCCTGAGCTGTATTGTAATAATCCCCATTTTTTACTTTCACGACCCTTGTTTAAACTTAGATTTTATTTATTTATTATTTTACATCGGCAAATGCTATGTTATGTAAACATACAGTAAAAGTAATGATTTTATCTCATACGCCTTGATTGATAAACAAAGGAAAAAGTGCACTGAACACAGGAAATACCTGTCGTACACCGGTACTTTGAATGCCTTTTGCAGGGTGCTCAGCTGTACTGCTGACAACGTATTGATACTGAAGAATACTGCGGATATCTCCTTCTGCTTGTGTATAACTTGTTGGATTTCTGAGAATGCTCCCCGGCCAAACAGTTCATTACTGGTACGGCTGTGCACAATTTTTATCATCTGTGAACCAAACATTGCTGAAATGTTTTAATTATCATTTCAATATTTTCATTAATAATTTAATTATCTTTTATTTATTAAAAGCAAAGTTTATTTTATTAAGCGTTATTAACAGAGAAGTTGGGGCGAATGGTTAACGGACCAAGACCAATTGATAGCAAGTTTCCCAGAATCCATTTCGACGCCCTCACTGGTACAGTAATGCTGTCACAACTCGGGCCCCTTACGCTGATTTTGTTCAGACGCAAAAATAAATAAATAAATAAATAATATATATATATATATATATATATATATATATATATATATATATATATATATACATCTTTGGACAAAAATCTCAGCTTTACCCAGTGCCTTCTACTATAACGAATTGCACATTGTAGATATGAACAGTTGCTTACTGTACCAACGACTTTCCAGTTTGGCAAGCACTCTACAAGACCACGTGATTCTTCAAGCTGGTGTTCCACTGTAGATAGCAATTTGCCACTCTGCCTCACCCGCTTCATATCTATAGATAAATACAAGAACAACCAATGAAAGCCATTTTTTTTTTAATTTTTATTTATTTATTATTTAAAATCTACATTCCTTTTTCAAGGTTCACTAAGTAAAATAAAATTATCACAAATGCATACGCAACCGTAAACCAATTACGCTAACAAAGATATTTTGCCGGTTGTTGCAGTATATACAGTGAATAAAGTCATCACATTGGCCATGCATACAAATTGTCATGAGTTTGTAGGCCAATAAAACACATTAAAACCCGTTCAAGACTCGAGCATCTGGATCTTAAATAAAACAGCAGACTCTTCAGTCCCACGAACCGACCTTTTTATTGCGTAACACTTACCGGGCTGTAGGACAAACACTCGATGACCAGTTTCAGGAGATAAATAGCTTCCCATACCAGAAGCCAACTTTGTTAATTCGGCCTCATCTAGCAATTCTTTACCTAGCAAATATATGACATGTCATTTAATAAAAAAAAAACACAGATCCGGCTCTCTAAATTCGGTTTGAAAAAAAAAACCCTTTAAATTAAGACAACATTGAGCAAAACAAAACAGCTCATCATCTTTTTTTGCACGCATAACCTTTATCAATTTAGTTTTTCAAATAATTATCAGTTTGTTATCCAGTAAAATACCTTCATCGTCGTCGCTGTTGTTCGATGAAAGGGAGGCACCAGAAGTGCAAATAGCGCTCTTGTAAAGGAATCTCCTTCTGCACCAGGTCGGCGTGCTTGCCTTTCCCATACATACGCGCCATAGATCACCCCAGGCCCTTGCAAGGGTTGCCTTCCTGTCAGTGATAGAAACGCTGCACAAAATATTCCATTTGGTTTTATCGCTGAGGTTGGTGAGACTGAAGCTGAAGCTGCGAATACACCAAATTTTACATTAACTGAAATCCTAGGGGTTTCCTTTACTGAGCACTGAACACTCGAAACCGTGAACTGGCATACTGTAAGGTAGTCCTAGATAACTCTAGTCCTAGGTAAAGAGTAGTTTTGCAAATGTAGATTCAGTGTTGTTGTGGGTGATAATGGGGATTGAGGATAAAGAATCCGATTCTTTATCCTGATCTAAAGAAAATGTCTATTTTTTGAGGACAAAATAATTGTTATTTGACCATAAAAATTGCGCTATAATTTATAATTCGACCATTTATGGGATGCACCCTTTTAAAAATAACGCCATTGGCCCAAATCGTAAGCGGAGATTGGCAAAACTGAGATCAATGACACGTTCCATTCTAGGAACTATGATTCTTGCTTGGAAGGAAGCAACATCTAGGACTAAGCCCGCACACGAGGGTGCACAAAAGCGGACAGACAGACAGACGGACAAGCTGAAACCAATATGCCCTCGGGAGATAATTACAGTACTTGTTTTAGAGTCGATTTGGGTATAAGATAGTTTAACCAATTTCGATCTACTATTCAATTGCTACTCGCTCCTTCAGTTTTGTTCACTGAAGGCCTTGTACACAATCGGTCTTGGGCGACAATACCAGGTTTTCTATAACAGCGTTTATTTTGTTCCTCATTCTTCCCCTTGATTGTAATATAATAAAATTCCACAATACATAAATAATATACCCCCGAAACATCTTAACAGTTTAAAGCTTAAAGGAAAAGCGTCGTTTCTATATTTCCCTGTCCAAGGAATTGACTAGGCACATACACGGCTCGTCATTTTTTTTTCGGAATTGCTATCTGAGTCGGCACTGAGTTTACCCTCTGAAGCTTCCCAGTTAATCAGTATGCCGGCGCCACATATGACATGGCACACAGTGTAACGCATATGGGTATTCAACATGCGCTACGAAAATGTAAAAATTCGCTTGTTTATTTTTTACATGACTAATATTTTATGTTTCACAATACAAATTGATTTAAAGTGAAATACGCTACACATAAAAATACACATCTTGCTGGAAAATGGTGCCCATGTTATTTAATTGGTCAGTGCTATGTTACACTGAAAAAATGTCATAAAAATAATCGTCGAACAAAATTTATCCATTCAATCGCACGCGCAACAGTTTCGGTTGTATATATCGTACGGCAGAGCATTTCTTCATTTGAAGTGGGACAATAAAGGTTGACAGTTTTTGGCAGAAAGGACCTTGCACAGTGCACCTTAGAATAAAATGAATGCGGGATCGATTATTGGCGTCAGTGTGTTTTAGCTCTAGAATATGACTTTAGAAATTCAGACATAGATCAACTAGGCCTTCAAATCAATAGATTTTACAACAATATAAAGCAATAGGGTTAAAATTAAATACTGTTAAATAAACTCTAGCTAAATGGCAATTTGGAATTTCATAGACTCGTTGTTTTAGTAGTGACAGTTGCTTTGGTATTCTCACGATATGAGGAATTTGTAAATCTTCCTATCTTTATCTCAATATATTTTCAACATTAGTTATTCTATTACTCTAAAAACTGTTTTACCAATACTAAACAAAAACTCCCACTATAATACACTATAATTCTAACGCCTTTAAACTCCTCTGCGATTTTTCCAGTAATCTCTAGAGATCGCCTTGCAAAGATATTGATTTCAAAATACCAAGGCTTAGACTAAATATTTTAGACCTTCTCAATAAAGAATCAGGCATAATATTTTACATAAAATATTGATTGATTATGTTCGTCATTGTGAAACTATTATAAAAAAGAGTTCTAAAATAGCAGTGGTTTTCTTTCTAATTTTGAAAGTGATGTAAAGGCTAATATATTTTGCGTTATTATCTTTGCGTTAATTTTCAAAATACCACAACAGTCTGATTCCTGGTCGCAATATTAATCATTGGCCTTGACCGCACAAACGCTTTCTCGGTTCACAAATTAATCTTACGACGCTTGAAAGTCTAAATATTCATAGCGGTCTGGCGATTTAGTCGATATGACCTATGCCTAGAAAAGAAAGGGCTATACTCCACATTTGGATTCTGTTGAAATATTTTAAACATCTTAACTTTCATTTGGCCAAGCGTCTCTGTCTGAAATATATTTTACAGGAACATGTTTTCGAATAAACCGTCTTTATGGGAGCAATATTCTGTAGGAGAGTCTCACGTGCGGATATCTGTCGCCCTTCGGTATAGTTTACAGCACTGAAATATCAATTGCATGTTTACTCGTTTCTCTTATCATTCTATTTGCTTTAGTCATTGATGAGGCTCATAAGAATACCAATGTTAACCTCTCAACCCCACTTTTCGCCAATGCCGATTTGGTACTGAATCGGGAACTTTTAAGACTTTTAAAAAAAATTTCTTTGTACAACGTAATATTGCAAAGATCGCTCATTTTTATCGAGTACTATATAAATGAAGTGGTGGTATGGCATAAAAGTGAAAAAGTTATCGAACAAAATTAAGGTAAAACAAAACAACATAAGAATATTTCTACTCAACGCTGTTTGATGGGAGCAGATAAAATGTAAAACATACAAACTTAACCAAAATTGTATATGTATATGAATGTTAAAGGAATTCAGACACTATTTTAAATAAAAAAAATAACATGAAAACGCGGATTCATTGGAATTTTTGTTGCAAGTATTTGATTTGTTATTTATAAATTACAAATTAAAAATACAATTAAATCAAACCAATTTCTACAGAGCTGTGTTTGAAGTAGTGAAAAATGTAAAAAATACAAACAAAAATGACTTACGTGAAAAAATTTAAACAGAATATTTTAAACATTTACTATGGTTCAATATATTTTGCAATTATAAAATGACATCCTTAACAACATTTATTGGTGATGCCATTTTCTAACTGTACAGGTACTGAGCAGGCAGTTTCCAAACCACTTTCTCTAATTTCATAACTATACCCAAATAAAGCAAGATCATTTAAGTACAGAAGTTTAAATTTTTCTAAAGTATCAACGTGTACTTCTGAATAGTCTGGCCACACAGAGCGGAAATTATTCTTCTCACTTTGATATTGTGATGTGTTTAGAGCTACATTGAGATGTAGCGCTCCTTCAAATGTCGACATCATTTTGTTTTCTACAAGGTATTTTTGATCAGAATCCCCAGTTTCTAACTTGACTATAAAATCGTAATTAATATGGCAGTGATTACACCATTTCTCCATAGGTGTAGTATGCATATCCCTTCTCATTTTCTCCCAGTGCTCCACTAGATACTCAACAAATGAAAAAAAAGTGCAATTTGCCGCAACTTTTCCGTATTTGTCGTTCAACCATATGGTTAAATCTTTGCCATAATAATTTGAGGAGCAATTCCAATTTGATGTAGTTGCGTCAAAAGTAGCCACTTTATTCCTATACATAGATAGAACTCTAACAAAGGGGTGGCGAACAACTGCAACTTTATAATAGTGTTCTATTTTCTGGAGTCTGGTTTTATAGGGATAGCTGTTTAAATTGTATATGCCCACAGCTCGGCGATTAGACTGATCAACCAGCTTGTTGAGAATCACCTTCAGTTTTGTTGCTGGTATTTTACCATTCAAAACGGCGTCAGAATGTCTGGCAAGTAAATTTAAATGGCTACTTGCACCACTTTTATAAGGTACACACAGAAGAATTTGATGCTTTTCATCCACGAATATATTATTGGTCAACATTTTGTTTTCTCCTTTTGTTCGATTGCCGTATATGCTTAGGCATGTTCTATGCATATATTCAACACGTTCCTTAACTGTACATTGGCGAGTGTAAACATGTGACACAGTTTTCTCGTGTTCTGTCTTTTCGACGGTAGTTTCAAAACTGCTGTTGGAACTTTGCAAAACTTTCTGCTGCGTTCCGAATGAAGTGGCCTCGATTTGTTCTATAATATATAAAGACTTCGTTTTACGATTAATGCATGCTTTTAATGACAAGCTATGGTATTGGTGTAATGCAGGTGACTGAGCGTGATTTAGAAAGAACCAGCTGCATCTACAATTCTAAATACAACATCATTTCATCATACCTGATTCAACATTTTTTTTACATTTACATTTTTCAATTTGGTAATATTATATTTAAATTAAATTGTCTTTGAAGGAAGTAAAAAATGTCAGTTTATTGATGTCTTATTTAAAAAGTTTATATTTAATTTTGAAAAACTTAAACAATGTAATATTGCGTTTAATGTATGTTTCATAAAGGTATATAGTATGTAAGAGCGGGTGGGGGGGGGGGGGGGTCATTTCTTTACTGATTTACTGGTTCGCTCTCCTGCTCACCACCGCAGAAAATCATTGTGTTGCTATTCGAAGTCAAAGTGTTGATACTACATTCAACATCAAAAGAATTGCAAGCAATATTAAGGGATCAGTCATAAAGTAGGTACGCACAGAGATGGAGGGGTCACGGTCGGTGCTTACGCATTGCGTACAGGGAAGGGGGATTTGGGTTGCTGCGTACGTATGCATTATATTAAACATATCTCAAACATATTTCTATGTAACTAAATAACCCAATACATCGATTTACAAACTAAATGTTATACTCTGTTTAGTGCAATGGCTATTTTATTCACATTTTAACGTATGCTAGCATATACACTTTCAATTTTGTCACTGATTAATTGGCATTATGGTTTTCAAAACAAATAGATTTTTTTACTATAGCACAACAAATTGCCTACGTGAGTACATCGGGGAGGGGATCTAAGCCACTGCGTAGGAGTACAGTAGGGGGGGGGGGGGGGTCAAAACTTGACAAATGTTTATGGATGGCCCCTTACTTCCAAACAAACGTGCAACGTTCTGTAACTGATGGGTAGAGATATCGACACGAATTCGGATCCCCATCTAGGTTTTGTTTGTTTTGGAAGTGGGCCACTAACTGTCTTTTGGTCATCTCTTTAAACTGCTATTAGACATTGTGTCGGGAGAGCGATGTTGCATAGACTTCGGGAAAGTGATCGATGTCAAGGTCATGACTCCATCAAAGTATCTCCACTTTTGGGTTACCCGATAACACAAAACTTCTATGAAGTTAAATTTCATAATATTTTTCAAGCATAGGCACAAAACATCAGACATACTGAAATTAAAATTCTCACGTTGGCCTGTTTCAGAAGTGACCTGTTACTGTTTATATTTTTGGTGGGCAATGACGTGATGAGCTTGTTGTAAGGTTCTTACCCCCAACTTCTATACAACATTGACTTTCCGAAGTCTTTATCTAGGCTGCATCAAAGATAATGATTTCACGTTGGTGAAAATAGATGTTTGGTCGCGATCACGAACAATCTTAACAGGTTTACATATTCAATGCCTTTTCACTCTGTACACATCCGTAAAAATTGCTTTCTGGTCGTGACTAAAATACAACGTTGAATAAACATAAAAAATATTGGTGGTCGAAACAAATCACAATCACGCTGCCACCAGATCCTTTGTTGTCATTTTATCCCCTAACTTGTTACAGTTTTCACAGGTGCTGTTTTGAAAAATTTCTAAATGAATATTGAAATGTCCTTATGATTTAAAAATATTTCAAAATTTGGAGTATGTAATTCAATTAAATATATTTAGAAGTATGTAATTCAGTTAAGTATGTTTAATTTAGATAATATTTGTTGCTGTTATGTGTATATTTATTTTATTTCTAGTTATAATTTAGAATAAAATCAATAAAGTATTTTTGTTTTGTCATATGTATATATCTCTTATAAATTTTAATGCATCAAAATATAAATTTATGATTCATTTAGAGATTTTGTAATTTTTTTATGCGTTAAAAATTGAAATAGAGATCCTTTAAACATATAATAAACTAATAAAATGCACACCGTCATATAATTATAAGTAAGAAAGGCATACACACCCTTCTTTATGCCTATGCTGTAGCTGCTGAAGAACCAAACACATAGGACTCCCAAAATAACAATGGCAAATAGGCCTTTCCCTGTTTTCTTGATTTTCTTAATCATTGCTTGTTGATTGTGTTGTTTTGAGCAGCACTTGCAATCACCATCGGCTCCTGTTTATTTTAAAAAAGCATTTTGCCTACATACAGATACAAGGAATTATTTAATTATGGGCAAAAAAAAAACCCTGAAATTTTCAGCTGTCAATCTAAATGTCCCAAAACTCATATTTTGCTAGGAATCAGCTCAATCAATATATTTGCCATTTGTATACATTCCCTTTTAGATGCAAACTTGTATTTATACAAAATAAAATTGTACTTTTGTAACACGGTGGTAAGAAATGAAAAAATTTAGTAATGTAGCATTTACAAAATAAACTAAAAAATGTAAAGCAAATGTTTTATATTAACAACATCAGTAGATGCAACTACCTAATGTATGAACTGTTCCATAGAAATCATTCTTAACTTGACAGGACTAAAATTGTAGCTAAACATTTGTTACTCTTGAATGAAACACACAAAAATATGTAACATGTCATCGTGACGTGTTTGCTGTCCCATATCGAATGCGGTCTTGTTTAACACATGTCGTATTAATTTGAAACATTTTTTTTTTTTTTGCAATTGACATATATATATACTTTCGGCTTTTTCCTATATATATATATATATATATATATATATATATATATATATATATATATATATATATATATATATATATATATATATATATATATATATATATTTGTGTGTGTGTGTGTGTGTGAATTATCCAGAATAAATCTCTGCTAAACATTTGACTAAGATGAACAGGCACTTAAAAGTTTTATTGAACCTATCGACAAATTCCCCACATGGACATCACTGTAGAGACCTGCATTGATTTTCTCTGGAGTTATGAGTAAAAAATGCAAGAAATCGCGTGCCACGTTCAGTTCATTCATAATCCATTTTGCAATGTGTTGAACTGTGGGTGTGGAACCTATAAACATATCTGATTCCACAACAGGATATAACGTAATATGGTTCTAGCTGATCCAAAACGACTGCCAATATGTCGACGCTTAAAACATCGACTGTTAAAATGTCGACAAGTGTGAAGGTAAACTATTCTTAGTGTGAAGTCCTTTCCCCAACGGGTATTAGTGGGAAATGTTTAATCTGGTTAACAACTACACTGCCCCCGCCATGGAAGTCAGGAGTAGGTAGAAGACTTGCCAGGATTCTGGTTGCCTTCTAGAGTCCAGCCCCCTAACACATTAAGTCTGGATATAAGGTTTTTAAGTTGTGCTTTGCGTTTTGGCCCCAGTACAACTATTGTTCAGAATTCAGAATGGGTCAAAATATCTGTCTTATTTGGAGCTGCATTTTATTAACACTTTTAATATTTTGTGGCGGAGAGCGTTAAGAAATAGTTGTATATTTGACCATATCACAGGTGTGTTAATTGTAAAACTGCGTTCATCCAGCCACGTTTATTAACAGAAATGTTTTAGTTGCTCGACGCTTTATCCGCTGTTACATTTGTCGACGTTTAGACCATCGGCCTTTTATCCGTTGACGTTTTAACCGTCGACGTTTTATCCGGCATTCGTTCTATTGGACAAACCATTGACCACCTTAGAAATGAACTTAAACTTAAAAAATGATAATATAAGTGTTCCGTTATATACATGTCTTTATAAAACCATTGAACCATGTTTTAGGCAAAACAAAACGAAACAAGAAAGGGAAACGAAAATTTCAAAAATAAAAAAGCTTCAGTCCAGCCTGTTCCACATTAAAAATAAGAAGCGACATCTTGCTGAAACTGGCATCTCCGACATATAGACGAGATTATAATTCCGAGAGATGTCTTTTGAACTAATTCGTGAAATGGAGGGTGGTATCTTTTTTATTGATAAACCAAATAGCAACACGAAAAAAAAAAGAGTTAATAATGTACAAGTTTCAGTGCTTCTTTTTGTCTGTTTAAGCTATCAATCACGTAAGTGCCTCTGAATTTATCATTTCATTAATTGCTCTTGGATTGAAATACTCGATTGTCCCATTAAGCGTTCAATTGATCACTTGCCGGAGATGGTATTGAAAAGCTGTGAGATAAATTATTTGTTTAATCGTTGTTCTAATGCAATTGGAATTGCTCGATTTAAATTCTTTATTTCAAAGAGGTGTTTATAAATTAATCGTGCGATTTCAACTCCCGATTTGAAAGATGTGTTGTTCCGTTGAGTATTAAAGTGATCATGTGACGGATATGGCATTTAGAAGTCTCGCAACCTTGCATGCTTACTCAACATCATAAGAAGTCATAAAAACAAAGTATCTAAGATCATCGGATAAACAGGCTCAGCTGTTCCAGATAACAGATTCAGTGTATATAAGATTGGTAGTTTTTTTTTAAATCGTAATATTTCGCAATGAAAATTTCAACATGTACAACCTAGCGACTTAATTAAAAAAGATACCCCCCAATTAGAAGTCTAAATGTCGTAGATGCCAATTTTGTTAAAATGCCGCTCTGTAAAATATCTCATTCTAGGGACCATGTGTATTATCAACATTCATCTTGATACATTCATCACCTCGTACATTTAATTTCGCTCTGAATTTGCCTTGCCTTTTACCACGTGATCGTCGTTTCTTGCAGTCATAATAGACGCAACTATTTGCAAGATTTCGATGTTTCACTTACACATGCCCCGCAAGCAATATGTGTGGTTTTCCCTTTTTGGCCGTAATGTATTTTATTGTGGTAGATCCATGCTTAACTACAATTTTTCGTTAAGTTTTATAAATTAATTGCTGGTTATAAATTAATTGCTATAAGTTTCTTACCTCAAGTCTATTCTGGACATCTTCCAATGGTTGATTGCAATTTCAGAGTTCAATACCTGATTGCAATCTGATTGCAATTGTGATGTTAATTTTACTATGTATAATCGTAAACATCACACACATCAAAGACAATTTTTTCTGAAATAGGTAGATCCGTGTTTCTTTTTAAAGTCGGGAATTGTCCTAGTGGGCAATTATCCGTGTCGGCAATTGCCCTGCATGTGGAGAGTTGCCCCAACATTATAAACAGGCGTCCTTTATAAACGCAGTCCGGAAAATGATGCAGAAATCAAATCACTTACATACAAGTCTAGAAAACTAATCTATAAATCTCCTATTATTACACACTTATTTGTTTAGTTATCATTATTGGTTTTATTCGGTTATTCTTTTCAACTGGTGCATATTCCTTGAGTCCCTGTACAGCGACTCTTGCGACATAAAATCGATGCTGGCCGAACATTAACTTGTCTGTTGTAGTTGCGTGTTATATGTTCTCACCAGACTCTACCTCAATATCAAAGGGCGGAATCACAAGGCGTGTTTAATGACTACAGCGGACAATCCATTTGTCCTTGGGTGGTAATCAGTTGTCGTCACATATGAAAAATAAATGATATTTTCCCCCATTGATTTGGTTCAACATATGGTTTATTCTGCTTTCTATAAAATATGTATGCCTGATCAGAGCACCATGCTTCTAGATAATGCCATTTGTATGAGGCAAGCAAAGAACGAATTAAATTCTTTAAGGTCATGTCAGTCAGGAACTCTCCAAGCTCACTAGGTTGACTTGGTAATTTTTGTATATTTATATAGGAAAAGGTACCGACATTCTTCCACTGGTCAAAACGTCGACCGTCAAAATGTCAACAAGTGACAAGGCGAATAAAACGTCGATCATCCCTGGTCAGGGGTCTGCTTCCCAACAAATATTATTGGAAAGTATTTTATCTATACCTACACCCCACCACTCTAAGGCACAATAGGTAGCAGGAGTGGTAAACGGATAGAAGCTCCCCCCTCCCCCCGGACAGAAAACCCCGCCTTAAATTGCGGGTCGAAAGATGCCCGGAGATAAGCTCCTCCATCTTGCAACACTAGGTGAAAAACGTCCCTCCCCTCCCGCCTCCCCCCCCCAAAAAAAAGCCGTATTTTTCACTCGGTGAAAAATTGTTTCATTTTTTACAAAACATAATCTGCTTTGATTTCCTTTGGTAACCTGTCGGAGTTATTTGTTATCAGCGCCAATCTCAGTCATCAATTAGTAATTTGATTAGTCGCTGAAGGTGATAATTGCAACTCACTCATATCCTCTGATGTTCTATTATGGGGGTCATCACACAAAAGTGACTGCTCTCTGTGATTCGAATTTGGCTCACTGAACCAAATTTGTAAATCGTAACTACAATTGACTAACACTCTTGCATTTTGGCGGGAAAATGCAATTAGTAAATGCAATTGCGCAAACGACTTCGCCAAGATGCGACGCTGCAGCTCCAAGGCCTCCTAAAGACCCTATATCGTGCCAGAGCATCTGCGGAGAAGAGCCTGACCAAGACGCTGATTGGGCAGTTTGGAGGCATTTTTGTTTTGTTTATCGATTTATATATAATAATTTTAATTGCAATCGCCAATCTTAATGACAATTGCAACTGAAATTCATTATTCTTACTTCGAAGATGTAGCAATCATGCTTTTATCTTGTTTGGCTTTTATCCAGGGGCGGCGCTTCTTTCCCAGCCGTACAGGTTGGGGGGGGGGGGATTCTGTCCTACATTCGGCAGGAGTAGGTTGAAGGCTTGACAAGGATTTGCATTGCCTTCAGTTAAATGGAATAAGAAAATAAATGCGCCGTCCTGTTTAAAATGCTCAATGTGTAAGCAGTATCGCACTGCGTATTTAGGGTGCCATTGGCATATGGCAATACGTGGTCGAACCCCTCAAACCCAATTGTTGTGGATTCGGATTAGGTATTTTTTTATTTATTTTTGTGGCTGGGAGTGTGAACAAACAACTGTATATCTGACAACCTCACGGATGAATTAAGTGTAGAATTTATTAGACTGAATAGGTTCGTTTATCAACAGATATATTTATTTCATTGCCATGTTTGACCGTCGACCTTATAATCGTCGACGTTTTATCAGGTATTCTTTATGCACAACAGACCGGCAAACGAATGCCACTAGTGCGAAACATAGATCACAAATGCTTCTGGACACTATTTTTGCTGTTTTTGGCAAGTAAACAAATAAACATAACATTGATAACACTTAAATCGAATTCCAACAATATTTTTTTATAGATTTTATCATAATTAAATTTGCAAACCTGGCAAATTCCTTGATTATCACAAAAATTAAAAATGGAAGTGATTTTTTTTATTGTTTTTTTTTTTATCGTTTGTGATACATCCACTTACTAATTAGATGATAAATTATCCTATTTTATCCAGTCGTGCAAAAATGAAACTTTTGTTTTGATGCAAAGCGCACGAAATTCAGATGTACTTATTTCCAAGGAAACTTTGACATGGCAACAAACAGAAAAGTTATAAATAAACATTTTATATTACATTAATTTCACATTACGCGAGTTTTTTGTTTGTTAAATTGTAGCCTTCTGGTGAGCAGGTATCATTAAATTCAGTTCTGGTCGTGATTTTGAATAAATAATAAGCAAAAATAAATTTACTTTAAAGTGGTTCAAATTAGAAACAAAGTGTCTGTGAATTTAAAACTCACTTAACTTCCAAAACAAACGAAACCAAACATTGACACGTGTTAAAGTCCGTATTATTAACATTACTTGAAACTTTAATTATGTAAAAATGCTCCTTTTGTGAATACTTCTTTTTTTCTTGATTACTTTCGAAATAAAAGTCAAAATAAAATCAGGAATGACAACAGACACATTGAGTACAGAAACTTTACTTCGGAGTTTTAGGTAATGCACTCAAAGAACCGAAATAGTTTATGTCTCGTAGCCCATCAAAGTCTCACTAACGAATAAGTTAAATGGGAAGTAAACGTTTTACGCAAGGTGTCTAATGATAAATATGATAACGATTGTATAAATTAGCAGCATGAGAGTGACGAGTTGAATTTTTGACTTCTTGGCTGTTCACATCTTGTTTCGATTCCATTGTCCTTGCGTTCGTACTTGTAGCCAAACAATTTCAGATCATTAAAGTACATTTCTTCTAGTTTCGCTAAATAGTCCGGCCGCACTTCGGCATATTCCGCCCACGTGTCCCGGAAGTGGTGGCCCTCGCTGCGCGATTGTGATGTATTTAAAGCGACATTTATATGAATAGTCCTGTTGAAACTGGGATTAATTTTATGCTGAAGCAGGAACTTTTGGTCGGTATCACCCGTTTCTAGTTTAATTATAAAGTCGTATTTTATCTTACAATGGTTACACCACCCTTCCATTGGATAGGTATGCATGTCTTTCTTCATTTTCTTAGAATGTTCTACAACATATTCAACGAATGTTGCGAATGTGCAATTTCCCTGGCGTTCTGGACGTTTCCACGACATCCATTTTAACAAATCTTGACCGTAATAGTTTCCGCTGCATTCCCACTCGGATGTGGTCTCGTTTTGGCGGGCCACTTTATTTCTATACATCGACAACAACCGGACAAACGGATGACGGACAACGGCCACTTTGTAGAAGTCCTCAAGCATTTGGCGTTTCTTGACCAGGCTATAGCGACTAAGCTCTTTAATACCAAACTTTTTTCGATTTTCCGGGTTGACTAACTTGCTTAACATCTTATTCAGTTTTTCTTGAGGTATCTCACCGTTCAAAACAGGACGCGAATTAAGTGCCAATACATTAAGGAAAGTGCTTGCACCGCTTTTATACGGCACACACAGGAGCACTCCATGATCTTCATCCACGAAAACATTATGGGTATGTGATATCAGCGGTCTGTTTTTCATATATCCATATATGTTCTTACACATCTCTAATGCATAGTCAGCTCGTTCTTCCGGCGTGCAACGGTTGACAACGCCATCTATTGTCGCGGAACTACCTGCATTTCCTATTTCAAAAGCAATTCCTTTCTCGCTCATCACGTCTCTGAAGATAACAGCTGTAAGAACAAAAGCATACATCGTCTAGAAACATACATTTATAGTCAATTGCAATGAAGTATGACATCGCGGATGCTCTGAATTAACCACATAAAAGTTTGAATTAATTTCATATATTTTTTATCTTTATTTTAACAAAATCAGTATTGCCACGGAATCATTATGAAAAAGGATAAAAAAGGATAAAAAGGGATAAATTTGAGAAAAATGTATGAAAAGGGGATAATTCAGATTTTGCTGAAAATCGAAAAGACATTAATGTTAATCATACTGTATCATTTTTTTGTAATTTATAATGCTTGTTTTTACAGCGATTAAAAATATTTGCATACCTGATTGTAGTTTACAAATTTATAAAGGAATCCGGTCGAATTGTACAAAAGAAGCGTTTTGGAAATTGGCTACTAAATATTTTTTAATATCCCCATTAGCCAATTTTTAGCAGATCGCCAAAAAGGTAATTTTTCAAGAGAGGCCTACCTAGAGAATACGTGTCCAAAATTGGAAAGAAATTCGATCAAAACTGTGGAAGCAGAAGCATTTTGAAAATTAGACACCAAAAAATTAACCCCCCCCCCCCATTTGGCCAATTTTTGGCGGATCGCCAAAATGAGTAACTTTTCAAGAGAAGCCTACCTAGGGAATATTCCTGCAAAACTTGAAGTAAATCTTATCAAAATTGTGGGAGAAGAAGCATTTTGAAAATTGGCAACTAAAAAATTTCAAATGCCCCCATGTAGAAAATTTTTGGCGGATCACCCCCAAAAAAATTTTTAAAGAGAGGCCTAACTAGAGAACATTCGTGTAAAATTTGAAAGTAATCCGATCAAAACTGGAGAAGAAGCATTTTAGGTAAAAGTTTTTTTTACACACGTATATACAGACGACGGATACCCCTCTATTGATGGGATAAGACCAGTCCGGCATAGTCGGCTGGTCTAAAAAAAAGTGCGTACGTACTTTATCGATAACCCCTAGGAACATGCAACTCAAAATTATGGACTGAAGTTATTGAAAATCATTCAAGAAATCAAAACTACTTAACATCATTTAGAATAGTGGATATTTTACAGTGTGTTAAGATATTGATTGCGTTTACGGAATATATGTTTCAATTCAATGAAAAAATACCCCTTTTCTACAGATGAATTGATTTTAACAATAGACGCTGCAAAAAAATTGGAAATTACATATACATACAGCGGTTAATATTATGGCCTAATCACGGGTTATGACTAGGGTGAGAAAAAATTCTAGCAGAAAAAAACATATAATTAGGAAAAAATAGTATTTTTAACGAAAAAAAATTGAAAAAAAAAGCATCAAAATAAAAAAAAAGGATGAAAAACGAAAAAAAGTATACAAAGGATGAAATTAAAAAAAGTATAAAAAAGTATTTAAGGATAAAATCGGGCTTTTTTTAAAAAAAGGATAATCATTTTAAAAAAAGATGATGTGGCAACACTGCAAAATGTCATTTGCTTCATTTTATGCTTTATTTACTTATCTTTTTATTTATTTTTGTAGTGAATTTATAACATAGCGCCAAGTTACTCGTCTAACATACGTAAAATAACTATTTAGCCAAGAGTATGCGAAAACTTTCTCGGACAAAACACGGTAATTCGGGCTGTAGCACAACAGGGCTTCAGTTGTAGTGGAAATGGCTAACTGAACCGCCCTCGAAACAACTGCAGTACTTCATCCTCATCCTAATTAATAAAAACCCTTCTCCCCAAAGCAGTACTTACCTTCTTCATTCTGTGTTGTGTTATTGCTGGAAAACCAATAATAAAGCGTCCCGACCGCGATAAGAGCAATTAGTTGTTTGACTTTCACTTTAACCATTCTAGATCTCATTGCACTCAAGTTTTTACCATATTTACGTTCTTTAATTGGAGTTCAGTTAGTCCGTGGTTGCACTGAGCTGAATTTCAAAATATGTCAGCATTCTTTATCAGTAGATATCGTTTTAAGAGGTTGTTTTGAAATTGCATTCAGTGAAAGAAAGATGGGAAAAGACAGAAGGGGTGATGGAGGTTCAAATGCAACCTCCATTTGTCTACTGCCCCTGGCCACCTGAGAATGGTTTTAACTGTCAAGTCCCCTGCTCAAGTGTATGTGCGTTAAGTGACAAAGAAAAAATTTTGTGTGCGGATGGGACTGTGCAAGTGAGACAGAACAGATATTAAATGGTAATGTACCACACTCTATCCATCTGTCTAACAGGCTGTTCTTATTTGAAATACAAGTGACAGGACCTCCACTCAATACCACTGACGTAGGAGAAAAAGATTATGAGATTTAATTGCATGCGTCATACTGTTTGACAGGCGCTGCAGAAATAATTACCTCTGAAAAGCCTCAATTCAGCTCAACTCAGCATAAAACACCTTTACTTAAGGTTACAAGGAGTCAGACTTATTAAAATCGCTGTTCACTTGTGTGTGAGTTTTTTTTTTTTTTTTTTTTTTTTTTTTTTGTTTTCTTTTTTTTTTTTTGGGGGGGGGGGGGGGTTGAGGGGGGGGGGGGGGTGAGAGACCTGTCGGCAAAGAGACCTGAACGTCATCCATTTCAAAATGAATAAAAAAAATAATAGCTTTCAAATAATTTTGTGAAAAATATAATATCCAAAGTTGACAACTTTAAACCCGCCTTTAAAACAAGAAAGAAAACCCAAAGTTAACTGAATATGCCGGCTGTAGTTAACTGTACTGTTAACTTCTGGGAATACACCGGCTCTTGTTAACTGTACAGTTGACCTTTGTGGATGCGCCGGCTGTAATATGGTGCAGTTAGTTTCGTAAATACGCTGGTTGTAGTCAACCGTACAGTTAACTTTGAGAACACGCCGTCTGCGGACTTTTTCAGCACTTGCGAAACCTCACCACACGGTAAATTTCCAAGTTCCAGTAAAGTACATTTTCAGACAATGACTCATCTCAGGAGAAGCATTTCGCATATAACGGTTTTACAAAGAGGGAATGAGAATACAGGAATGTCATTCTGATAATTTAAGCTCAAATGTAAATACACCTGTGGTAGCATAATTGGTCACATTTTTTATTTTCATACTTCCTCTGTAGAGGTGAGTGTTCTATATACTGTTAGACAAGTTGGCTGTTAGACAACAACGCCATCACACCTTCCTTCACAGTTCCCCTTGTACATTATCCACAAGAGCTAGGAAATAAAATCTGCTGACTATCACATTTATCACTTTCTTCATATTGACACTTGACTTCAGTTTGAACACATATCCGGAGAATTTTCCCAACAGTCTTTTGCCAGATGAATTTCAATGAATGCACCTTTAAAAAAACCTACGCTTTTCTTATACAGTGTGTCAAGGCACAAAAAAGTACGGTTTTACTCCAAAGTCTGAAAAAAAAACTTAACAAAAACTTTGCTTCGGGTGTTTGTCGTCTTGTCATCTCAGTCACATCCTAAACATCTGTGATGTATCTCTTGATACAGCCTGATTACATACAACATCACACTCGTGTAGATTGCAACCCTAATCACAACTGGTCAGGAGACCTTCACAGAGGTGGGGCGGATGGGGAGGCGGGGGGGGGGGGGGTTGCGGGGGCGGGGGATTACGATGGCGAGCATACACCTGAAATTGTAAGGAGTGAAAAGTGTTATATCGCTGTAGAAAATATTGCTCTGACCATCAACCAGAAACACCGGTTAGTTGAATGTTGCCCTCCCCCCCCTCCTCCCACCGCCTCCTCCCCGCCTCTCAAACACCTCATTTATCAAGGACACAAATGCATACTTCTTGTCATATCTATATCATATAGAGGCTACTCGTGCATCAGCTGATCACGTGACCATTACAGCTCAGATCAATTGATATCGTTCAAGTACTATCATTACTTCTCTCTTTCCTTATGCCTGCCTTCATAGGACTGGCCTCAAAAGTTTTCTTAAAAGTATAATCTTTAAAAGCTGTTCCGTGTTGAAACAAAAACGTCCAATGACACGTGCCAAGTGCTGTGAGATTACACAATAGCACAAACAGCACGTAACAGAACACCAAAATAACAGAGACAATGCACTTGGAAGTATTTCCTAAATCGCAAAAAAAAAAAAAAAAAAAAAAAAAAAAAACAGAAAAGAAAAAAAAGAGGCGAAATACACGACCAATTCTCGCTTCATTTTATTTAATAGACATCGGAAAAAAGCAACATCAGTAACAGTACGCATATGTATATTAAATATCGTGGCCAATCTACATGCCACATTTGCACAGAAAAACTGGCCAGTTTTGTGCAAATTGCCCAAAAGTACAGATGTTAAGGGCGAATTTCCCACAGTTCAGCTTTAGTTAACCAGGTCTAGACTTGCGTTGAGAAATTCACTTGGATAGTATTTTTTTTTTAAATCATCCACATAAACGCGATAGATCAACGAATGGCATTTATTTCAAACTTGCCGTTTTAAACAAACGAGATTAGATAAAAAAATTCCCCGAAACATGTTCAAAACCACCGTAAAACGACAACAATAAAATAAATAAAAAATCATTAACCCTTTTTATGTCTACAGCAGTGGTCTGCAGCGTAAGTCTACGACAATATGATAAATGTGTGGAGCATAAGGCTTCACCTCCTCTATATGCAGTACCTCTGTTGACCAATGGTTACTGTGCAGACATTCTAAAATGCTTTGGATTTTTCCTGATATTTTCAAGGCCTCGCCTTTCCATTCCCGTTTAATTACCTTATTATTTTTTTCACTACTGAACACAATACGGCTATTTACAGCTGAACTGCAATTCGCTAATTTACTCGTTGAATCGGAAATTATTGTACAAGTGTCAGAAATGTTTCCGTCACATACAGACTTATCACAGCCTGGGCCTGTATTCTCGCGTTCATGCGATAAACCCTCTGCAACCAATCCAACGTCTCCACAACATTTTGAAAAAGGAGAATATTCACTCCCCGAATTAAAGTCAGAATTGACAACGTCCGCTATTCCCGAGGCTGCACAACTGTCCGTCTCACTGAGGGAGGGGTCTGCCTGTTGACTGACAGCCTGGCCAGCGCTTGTAGTTCCGCCCCTGTCACCACTAGACGGCTGAGTGACTTTACTTGATGTCACGTTGGTATGTATGTGAAGTATTCCCCCTGAACAGAATTAAAACAACACCGCATACATTATATTTGCTAAATTCATTGATTTCACAACATTTTTGTGAAGGCTTTATTAAACACAGTGAAATTCGATTTACATGTAACAACTTAAAATTTATATGAAACAGTATTACACACTTTCTCGATTTCGAAATCTGAACAGTAAATTAATTGCCAAATAATCTTTTAAACTTAACATTAATATGACAGACAAAACGAAAGAGCTGCTTCCCCACCCCGCTCTTCTGTTACCCCAAACCCGTTCACAAGTGGGACAGAACACGGCCAAGGCGCGTCCCTAAGCGGCCACCTGTGTTTGCCTTTAACGACGCGCACGCCGCAAGCCAGCCATCCTCTGAGCTCGGAATTAGGCCAAGGTTCACTCTGTCCGCCACACCTTCTGGACAAACCTGAAAACAAAAGTACTTTATACGCGTGTAAATTACGATGTCGCGGGAGTGCTGAAAGACCTTGTGTTACATCATACCCTGCACTGGACATTTCTAAGACCTGGATGATGTTGGCTCCATAACTTAAAATATATCAAACCTTATAACAATTACAGCCATAAATAGGTATATTTCAAACAGAGTTAACGATGTATTACACGCAAATGCTGCTCAATTAAAAGCTACACGTTCAGTGAAACAGTTGCAGAAATTCTTTAAAAATCATGAGTCAGGAAATTTGAACAGTTTAAGCATCGTCTCAGATTTTCCAAAAATACTGCCAACTTTATACCCAAACTTCTCAACGCAACTGAAAGCCAAGCATATAATGAGTAGCCTACCAGCTTACCTGTCTGTTATCGCCCTGGTGGACCGTGCACTTGTCCTGGACGCCATTGAGGTGCAGGTTGTGGCGGAGCGCCTCCACGGCGACGGGATTCCACTCACAAGCATGCACGTGATCAGCGCGTGCGTGTACCAGATAGGGCAAGGTGAAGTACCCTATACCTGAAACACACATCCCATGTATATATGTAGGTACCTTAGTAAGGAACAATGTGCAGTGGAGTTCACAGGAGGGATAGCATTCTTTCTAACAGACACAAGGGTTTCTCAATTCATTCAAAACTATTTCAGCCAAAAGGGTTAAGTTAGACACCCTCATTCAAGGACTATTTTATGTGCAGATATAACGCATGATATATGATGTACCACTGAGCAGCAGAAGTTAATTCTTAGCAAGTTTCGAACAAAATGGCAACTTGTACTCATCCCCGTCCGCTTTTCTGCACCTAGCAGATTCATTCATTCACTCTCTCAAAATCTGCAGAACGCATTTTTTTATTTTCTAATTTGCTTCCGTTTTCATGGGCCGGTTTTTTTTTAACATCACCCTGTGGTGCGTGATGGCGGTTTTTTTTGTTTTTTTTTTTTGAGGCGGCAAGCTTCTGATTTTGAAAACCGAGGAAAACCCCCGACTTACCCGCATATAAGTCGACAACAGTTTCCCCACGACAGTCAAAATTCGAGACGCGCAGCTTCTCCGTGATGTTGCCAGCACTGAACATGTTCGTTTCGATATTATACTTGTATCTGAAACACGAACACACTACATTATAGCTATTCCTGTGCAACGTACACATTACATATCTGATTCAACAATATTAGGTAACACACCATCGCTTACATAACCTTTCCATATAAGGTTTAGGACTTCAACTTATGAATACCTTCAGAACCCGTGAAAGGGGAAAATCAGAAATTTCAAGAAGGAAGTGTTCATTTATCAGGGTTTATTCACTGTGTAAATGCGTTCTCTGGCTGTTCAGGTAAATGATCTCGTCATGAATGGAATGTCGTTGACAATTGATCATTATATCAGCGATAGTGAAACTGCTAAGTAGCCAAAGTGATCACGTGATTCCATTGTCTTTATGCTCCACCCAGCCATTGTCGCCAAGCAACAACTCGACTTGAGGTGAGCGGAAATCGTCAGCGGCGATGACGTTCTTGCGGGCAATCCGTGATGCCTTCAAGCATTCGGCCACCGTTTTCCATAACTGAGCTCCTGCTATGAGAAAAAAAAAATAAAAAGAAAGGCGTCATAGAAAGACTTCGCAACAGTAAAAACTTATCAAGCTGCACGGATTTCACTTGTTGGCGTTGGTATGGCCAGTTCAAAGCAATCTGACTCATTTTCGCCATATTCTGTTTTAAACTAAAGGCCAAAGTAGCTTACCAAACCTTCGCCACTCGACTGTTGTAAAGCTATTATGAGGAAGAAGAACCAGGTCGCCGTGTTTCTCCCACTTTCGCGGCACTCCACGTTCTAAATCATCTGTCCACTCGACTCCACTTCTTTTACATTGTTCTTTCATACCACACATTAGTTTTTGAAAAGGTGTAACTACACGTGTGCGTACATTTGGAGCATCTGAAAGCTTTATGGTAAAGACAACGCCTTCAAAACTGAAAGTGCTGTCAGGGCTTTCAAGGAAATTCTGTTTTTCTAAAAAGGTCAATGAAGGATCAAAAAGTTTTTCTCTAAATTCATCGGAAAGAAGTGTTTTAACTGATGTCTCCGTTACTGGCAGGAAAATGTATCCACTGGGGAGTCTTGTTACTTTTCTCTCTTTGTCAAAATATCCGTATTTCTTCAGGATGTTTCTAAAAAGGAAGACACTACACTGTACACAGACATTAATCCACCGCAAGGACTGCAGTAAAACAGACTGAAAGTGCCACTCCACAGATTAAGTTTGTACAGAAGATGCAGCAAAGTAACTAGTTATTTACTAACACGCAAGTCTTCTTTCTGTCCAAGAAAAAGCAGAATTCGTGACACCAAAGTTATCCACTCCTTAGCACTTGGATTCCACAAACAAACCAAGATTCAGTTTAAATATTCCTTGTTTTATGGTGCTTAAAAAAAAACTCATCTTGAGCCACAGAAGATCTTCTATTTCATTTCACCAATTTGGAATTATTGTAAGTACTCCTCCCATTCAATTAACTAATTACCAACAGCGACATAAACGATGTCGCAGTACTTTTTTGTTGAGCAATACATGATTGATGTTGTCAGTTTTATGCCACAATAAGCCAAATCACACTTGTTTCGAATAAAATGCGTAACTTAAGAATGTTTAATTTCGACTGCGAGCGAACCGGGTAAAAAACAAATGAAAGAATGATAGAAAAATATAGAAGAAATATAGCAAAAACAGCACATACAAGAAATTGAAACTGAAAACTATTTGTTAAAACTTTCAATGAATTTTTAAAATAGCACGGGTTGTTAAAAACACGATTGCTCTTTGGTGCAAGCAAAATCTGACATTTAGGCGAAATCTCTATCATTTCTTTCATTTACCACCCGCTTAGGTTGCATTCGAAACGCAGAAGTTTTGCCCAATTTATTTAACTTTCATTTTTTTAACATGTTCCCTCGCTGTCGAAATTCAAAATTCTTGCGCATTTCGAAACACCCAAAGTGTGATTTGGTTTATTTTAACATTTTATTGTCACCAATTATGATCCACTGATCTCCTCTCCCCCGTATACTCGTGCATTCTCCAGTACACGATGCCAAGGATAAACACTAGAAAATTGGTAAAGAAGGCTCCTGTCTATCTAGTCCCAGTGGACCCTTTCTATCTTCCTAGGACAGAAAGGGTCACAGTTCCTGCAATAGAAATGACCATTGGTCTCAATTTTCGAGGCTCTGGATCTTTCGGCGCATGTTCAAGGTCACCGAGGCTCGAACTGGCAGGCCTTTCCTTTAAAACTCACTGAGAAGTACCCTGGCGCATTATTTTCGACCTCAGCGAAACTCCCAAACTACAGTCAAGCGTGGTTTTGCAACTGTGGATTCACTGTTGTTGTGGGCAATAATGAGGGATTCGATATCCTGATCTCAAGAAAACACGTATTTTTCTCTGTGAAAAAATAATTTGACCATAAAATTTGTGCGCCATAATTTATAATTGGGCCATTTATGTCATGCACCCATTCTAAAATAACGCCGTTGGCTCCAGTCGTGCGCCGAGATTTGAAAATTGACATCAATGACATTTCCTATTGTAGGAACTATGACTCTTGCTGTCAAAAATCCAATCGAAAGACCCCCCCTTTTTTTAGTTATTTCTGTTTTTCTAAAGGTGTAGTACATCTGATTTTGTGGTTGTATGAGATCGTGCAATCTCGTGGAGAGTGCCAGCTTTCAAAATGTTACACAGAAATTCTATGTAAAAATTAATTGTGGTCCATGGCTGAATAAGCCAATTCGCACTTTCGGATTTTTCCGGTGGAGGTGTTGTTTCGACTGAAAATGTCGGGGGTTAAATTATAAAGAAATGATAAGGGAAAAACATCAAAATTCTAATTTTCTTTCAACATGCACACTTTCAAATTTATAAAGCCATCATATGATCTTTTAAAAACTATTTTACATGTTATTCAATCCCTTTTATTATCAACATGTGAATATGTTTCTGGTAAAATGGAATTTTCTTGATTTTTGCCGTTTTTTTTTCTATCATTTCTTTATATCCCTATCCCACCTGAATTCAGCCGAAACGCAAAAATTTTTCGGCAAAAGTCAAAAGTGCGAATTGGCTTATTCCATCCGAAGTCATTTGAGCGATAATACATGGTCCAACGAAATTTGCTTAATTCTTAAAAATAACAAAATATCACATATTGAAAACAGCAAAGAACTACCTACTTTAACTTATTCCCATACATTTGCTTTGTGACACACACAAAGTTCATTTTGATAACGATTTTTAAAATTCCTCTGTGAAATCAGACTATTAGAAGAACCGTGGTGTAATTAGCAAACATATCAACCCGACTGAAACATCACCAATGGTTCGCCGAAAGGTATGTGCCAAATGGCGTATAGTTTAAATAAAAATAGAAACTGAATTAATCAAACATATACGGACCTAAAATTCTGGCAGCAAAACAAGTTTTTGCTACTAAAAGGTAAAAGTCTTATAGACAATCATCAAATTAACAAAAAATCGTCCAGTTTTCAGTTTTTCAGTATTGTGAAAACCTACCTAGAAAGATCATAGAGTTTGTCATTCCTCCTGCCATATTATAGATGAGCACAAATGCTTGAAAGAGACACATGAAACATGTCTTGGCTGTTTTAATAGAAGGCCTAAGCAACTTAACGTTTTAAACACCAAGCCATGAGTTTGTTAGTATGCCCCAGTGCAAAATTTTGGCCTGGGAATAAGTAATAGTGTCGGAGGGATTTTCTGGAAAAAGCATTTTTATATACACATTTTATCTAGAATATGCTAATTTTATTAAAGTATTGCCAATTAATCTAAAGCTGAGTGTAAATTTTTCTCCACAGAGAACATAGGAAATATATTTATGTCGTTCCAAATCAATTCATCATTATTGTGAAACAAAATAAATTTAGACGTTTCATATTTGATATTTAATATGTCACATAATGAAAAGCGACAACACAAATTCGTTCAAAACAGAACTTATGGAGAACTTCGAAAAGCACATTTCAAAACGAACAACCCGTGAGAAATTTTCAACGAGGTTTGCAGACAAAACAAAAAAAACTAAATTTAAACAATGGCAGATTTGTCAGCAATGTTTTACAATTAGCTGGTTTTTCAAAACAAATAAATAAAAAATAAATGAATAAAATAAAATAAATTTAACGAAATTAAAAAATACATAATAAAAAATAGTAGAATGTTAAGAAGAAATGCAGTGTTTATATGTGTTTTAGCACCATTTCTTTTAGAAATAGAACCTCATTTCGTTAGCGAAATGTTAAACACTTGACAAAAATTAAAACGCAAAAATACTTCCTTCAATGGGTTATTTCTTGAATAATATATTGCAAACACCACGGCTTGGATACGTCTTATAAGCCGAATAGTATTTGGTTTTCGTTGACTTAAGGTTTTATTGGCTGATCAGGCATACGCCGTGTTATCTATTTACGCAGTGAGAGCTCGCACAAAGCTAGGCAACTGTGTGTTCTGTGCTATGCATTAAATGTACCGCATTTATTTGCAAAAATACACTCTTTTCACATGGCGTTTTAAACAAGAAAACGAAATCAAAGGTAAAAAATGAAAAGTGTCATGCACACGTTTATATCAAGTTCTACCTGAGTCCCAAGTTTCGTGACCATAGGGCCCGTTGTTTCAGCTGAGTGGATGACACAAAAAATCCGTTCACTGTCAAAAAAAAGATACCAACGTCTGCTCGCACAAATTCAGAAACACGTTGCAAGCCAAAGGCTTGTCAAATGTTAATGAGCTGAAATTGTAGTGATTAAGTTACATATGTATTTCAGTGTTAAAAACTCTTCTGAGTCCTTAATACGTAGATGTCTTTGATCATCAAACATCATATAAATTGAATAGTCTTTCGTTGCCTGTATTGTATGCCTCTATTCGTAACGGTGTTGTTTTACACAAATATTATACAAATTAATATTTGAAGAAGGTAGAAAACTATAATTGAAATATGCTGATAGAAATATAGATATGAGGTTAGGAAACGAAGGCTCTCGATGCTTTATTTTATCATTACATGCCTTTATGCTCACACCTGTCGCAGAAATAGCCTCTTTTGGAATAGAACCCGGAAGTTGATAATACAAAGAAGTTTTTTGTGGCTTAATATCAAATCTTTTGGAAAAATGTCTTCTGCTTCCACCCAAGCACTTCGAATTCAAGTCGAGCAACTTCGACAAGAGGCCAGCATTAACCGCATCAGCGTCTCTGAAGCAGTAAAGGAGTAAGCATTTTGGGATGGACAGTTCAGTACTCGTACTCGTACAAAGGAGGAGAACGAATACGCCAAATCACACTTTGAGCGTTCCCAATAAAAAATGCGCAAAAATACTGCGTTACGAATAAAAACCGGGTAAAAAATGAAAGAACTGACAGAGAGATTTTGCTTAAATGGCAAATTTGTCTTGTACCAAAGAGCAATCGGGTTTTTAACAACCCGTATGTTATTTTAGAAATTTATTAAAAGTTTTAACAAATAGTTTCAATTTCTTATATGTTCCGAGTATGAGCTGTTTTTGTGACATTTCTTCTATATTTTTCTATTATTTCTTTTGTTTTGCACCGGGATCCCTCGCATAATTAACAAAAAAACAAAAAAACAACAACACAAACTTCGAAAGGTTTCCCATTGGACAATCCCTAATGTTTCTAATTTGCAGTGAATATATGGTGGCTATTTATTTTTTGGAAGCACTTTTGCATTTCAATAAGCGGATTCACAGTTTCGTATTCGAGATTTTTCACAAAAGACAGAACTCTTAGTTTTTTTGGAGATAAACGTAGAAACAGAGCAACATTTGTTGTTACAGAAATGTATCAAACCACTTTGAAATAGATGCAGCGCTCTTTTTTGTGTGATAAACCCATTATAATGATGTCATAAATAAAATTTCCTACATTCCAGTGAAATATTGATACCTTATAGATACTTCATATCAGAGAAAATCAACTTTTAGCATACTGTATTTTCTTATTTGTTTCTTTGTTTTTTTTCCCTACATTGGAATCTTACGAGTTTCCTCTACTGAGCATTCGCAGTCGATACCGTGAACTGGCTTATTTGTATGATGTGGCTTGTGGTGATTAGGGGACCCTTATGATTCTCCGGGAGATTGGTCACCATTTGTGACCTTGTCTTTTTTTTTGGTCTTTAAAATATATTTGGTTTTGTATTATGTGTTGCAGATTAATGGGATATGTCAACAAAAATTATGAACATGACGTTTTACTTGTTGGTATGAGTTCGTCTGAAAACCCTTTCAGGGATCAACAGAAGTGTGCCATTCTTTGAGCACATTACATCATTTGCCAAAATTTTAGATCGGAGCACAGGTATGGTACTGCACAATTATGTTTACGTTCTTCTAAATAGTATTGTTAATTGCGGTAATCTATACTGTGCGTTACTACATGTGGAATGCCATTTAATTGTCCCCTCCCTTTCTACATCTTAGTATTAAACTGCTATATGGGTAAAAAATAAAGTACGTACGCGAAGACAGTGAGTCAGGGGCTGTGCGTGATCTAGTGTGTACGTTGTGGAAGCATTCTAACTGCACGAATACATTTTTATTACATTTCAGATGTGTAAGTTGTACCAGTGGATGAGGAATCTCTTGGAGCTCTATAAAGAAACTGTATTTTGATCTTAGTGTTGTATTTTTCATGTTGCATCTTACATTTAAGATGTCCGTCTTTTTATACAGGAAAGTGTGCAAGAAATATGGGCGCTTATTTACTTAAAAAAAAAAACACAAAATTTATTGATTTGGAACTGAGAGTTTCCTAACTTTTCACCGTTTTGTTCTAAAGCGTTTTTTTTCATTGTAATCCTGTTTTATCATTTCAGTAAATTAGGATGAGTTTTGTATTAACTGGCATAATGAAGTTAAGAAAACAAGTTTTAGTGATGCAAAACCTGTCTCACGTGACACCTGCTTGGTACTACCTTATACTTTCGTTATTTATTGTGTTATGTCTTTCTTGTATAAGCCTCTGAGTGTTTGTTTGTGGGGCAGTTTCAACATTTTTGGTTATTAGCCATTGCTTTCTAGTCGATCTCTTTGAAAACTATCCCTCCTGCATGTTTTCCCCAATGTTTATTAACGGAAATAAATTTTTTTTGTTTTTGAAACAATGAAAGGGGCATTTTTCACACCAGCCGGCAATGTTCAGTAAATGAGTAATGTTTCCCGAAGCATAGTTTTAAAGGTGGTTGTTTATCGACGGTATTTAGTGAAAAACAAATTTAGTTGAAGTGGGGTATTTTATCGACATATCTACTTTTTGTCAAAATGTGAAAGTGAACATGTATTATCGCTTGCTAGAGAATTCGCCTTTTTAGTGTTTTAACTGTAAACGAAAACTCGAAGATATTGTTTGTATTATTATGAAAAATTTCACAATCCTTCTTTTGTGATAACGGGATATGTTACGGAGAAACCCTTGTAGCATTTCCAGGAAAATGTGAGTTCTGCTAAATTCGAAATTCTCGCGGAAATTGAAATCTTGGCTTTGTATGCGATGTGCCCATACGTTCCTTTTGTATTGGTATATATGTCCACATGTAAAACTCCTAGAATGAGGTTATCTTTTTTGTAATTAAGTGATTGACTTTTTGAAGACATTTGAAAGCAACGTATAAAGCAAGAGACTCGTTTATTTATCATTTTGTATTTTTTTAGCTTTATGAATAGAATTCATAAAAGTATTTATATTGCATGTGTTCATTATTATTTGGATGTATGTGTATTATTCAAAAAGAAAAATGTCAGCTGGCAGCGTTTCCTTTTCTTTTACACGCCCCCCCCCCCCCCCCTCCCCGAGGTCATACTAGAAGACCCAGATCGCACTTGAGTATCTGTTTTGGACACACATATACGAGGGATAATTATGTGGTACAGTCATCTCGTTTTCCTGACACTATTCACTGCTGTACTTACCGTAATTGTACGACGGGACACATAAACAAAACAAAAAAACTCTTGGGGGTTGGAATATTTATATTAACTAGAAATCGTGTAGACAGACCTCGAAAACCATTGAACACTAACTTTTTGTACTGGATATGTATAAAGTATCTTGACCTCAAGAAGACAGGTGTGAATGGGTACTAGGTGCATGTTCAGGTACAAAGAATACGATGTTTACAACTGAAGCCACTATGCCATCAACAAGATCCTGCTGTGGTCGGGTAAGGCGGACATGTTCGACCGGTCATTCTTGCAAGAATTTGGTAGAGTTGATAGGCAGACGAAATCGAGTAGAGTTAATCGCCAAAACTGTAAATTGTTTATGTTAAATATACCGGATAATGGCATAAATCGGTGAAGCGTGATTACAGGTTGTCACCAATTGTGGGTGAATTTATACCCCTTACTTGGAATTTGCTGCATGGAAAGTAGTACATGCAGCAAAGAAACAATTCGTAGATACCACCCCGAATAATCTCCCCAAATTTCACGAATGTTGTAATGTTGTGTGATGTATGATGTTCCACTGTTTAAAAACTGATAGAGTGAAATATACATAATAATTTATAATATATTCATTCCAAAACTGATCTAGCTAACCGTTTTATTTTTGTACTCACGGGAATAATCACCCATAACATGATAGTGCTGTTAGAATACAGATACGGCAGAACTAAAAGTGACATTTTTGGGAAAAAGACAATTCACGAAGCATATTATAAAATTCTTCTTTATTTTCAGCTTATATTAAGATATATGTACAAATGTGGATAGTGGAGAAAGTGCAGATATGATGTACAAAATACTCGCTTCTGCGTACACGATTGCTGTGTGCTGGCGTATACGATAAATAGTTTAAATTCCTAAAATTGTATCTATGCGTTGTTACCTTTACAACATTTTTTGTTATAAAACAACAACAGTATTCTGCAGCTTGTCAAATCAATCAAAACATTATGATCAACAAAGTACACCTCAAATAAAATTCTTGTAGCGCTCCATTTCACATCTCTAAATCAAAATATTGAAAATTAGAAATAAAAACAGATTAACTGCTCATGCTCTGTAAAACAGATGGTCACACTGAAACACCGAATACAGTCCCCCACTCCGCAAAAAAAAAAAAAAAAAAAATTGAAAAAAATGTTACATCAAGCTTTTGCAATTATTCCATTTACCTCTGTCAAAGAAAGCAGCATTCCGGAGAGTGCCCATAACAGTGTTTGAATTTAGCCTAATAAAAATCGGGCAGGTCAGGCCAAAATTGCCTGGCCGGCCGCAAAAATATTTGCTGCCCGGCAACGGAGTTATCTACAAATTGTAGGTGGGCGGGCGATACTTCCAACACTGGACCGGTGAAATTTTCAGCTATATTTAGAAATGGTGCAGGAAAAAGTCGATTTGACAAACCGTATCCAAACGCATCGCCACCACACCAAAGAATTAAAAAAAAACAAAAAAAAAAAAAAAAAAAAAAATGCAGCAAAGCCACTTACAAACGCACACGATGTTATCTGCTGTTCTACCCATATGCCTCACTGCTGTTTCTAACTACTACACCCAAACGAAAGCGTTAAATGATGGTACCTACTCTCTACTAACATTGCATTGTACAAGCTATTAATCACGATTGTACATAACAAATTCTTTTCGAAAAAAAAAAAACAACAATACTGTCAAGCAATTTATTTTCACGCGCCTGGGTGAAGATCCTGTGACCCTTCATATTCCGGGAAAAGACTTGGCTCATACCGGGGCCTCGAGAAAAAAAAACCCAGACACCAGCCGGTTTGCTAAAGTAAATGTGAATAATTGCAAGGACTGGTCAGGGTATATTCCGAGCCAGCAAGGTTGTACTGTACCACGCCTGTCTTTTCCAACCCTCAAACTTTGGAGACCATCATACGTAAATGTATAAGGACTGAAGGCAGACGGTGGCACGGTCATTGCAAAACTCCGTCCGAACGCAACTGTAGACACCTAACAACCTTCATAAGCTGATGTTGTCCAACGTGGCGCACAGTTTAGGAAATAAATCGCTTTACAGTTTAAAACAATAAATAACATGCTTACATATCACACACCCCACGCGTAAATAATCAATCAGGGTTACATTTTAAGCTTAATTTTTACAAATCTATCTTTTTAAAGCTTTCGCGATCCTGACGTTTAGTTTGGGCTAATCTTAACAACTTCAGTACAGTCACAAAAGTCTTTATGCGCAATTTGCTAGGCCGCTATCACGTGGAGAGTCACGTCCTGGATAACCAACCGACCATCCACTCTCTGTGGTGGTGACACCCTAGCAAGCCTTTCAACTTTCCAAAAACCACATCACATTTAAACTACATTTCACAAAGCAGCTTATTTTTTAATAACTAATTTACTTCCTCCTTCATGGTACATGCCATGTTTGAGCTGTCGAAGCCAGTTACTGTCCATTTCCAATCATAACTCTACTCTTTATTTGCAAAAATGTTCATCAGTACCCAACCCAGGAATGTAGAAAAAAAAAAGAATTATTTTTTTGGTAATCCTGGCCAATTTATGTCATCGAAAGGATGTCATTTTCTGGTTCATATAAAATAGCAGTCATTAATCCGAAAGCAAGCTTGACTGACATAACCCAAATATACTCTGTACAATATCGTGTCCATTAGCTGAGTAACGGCGCTACACAGATCAAACGAAGACGTAAAACATCCCCTGGGATGAAATGCCCGTTTGGGACAATAACCTGTTGGTTTGGCGTCCCGAAAAACAGGATGCTCACAAATTTATATTTCGATATATTAAATCCACGCAGATTGTCAACTGAGCTTCCTCATGTCAATGCAGCGGCAAGGAATGGCCGACAACCTTTCCACCCCTCCCCCCCCCCCCCCCCCGCCCACAGAAAAAAAATCGTGAAATAAAGAACATGAGGTGTATGTCAAAATTATCAACGCGCAAATCGCGCCTCACATATGCATAAAAAAACTTTTTATACAAACAGCTTCTCAATCCTAAAGCTTTCAATAAATGCTTTCTGAATATTCAGAATAATGTACATTACTAACAAGAACGATCTTGAAGAAGTGGCTAAAGTAAGTTCAATTTCAGAACACGTTACTCTAGGTCGATCAGCCACAGATGCACACGTAACTATACACAATACGCAGCTCACAGGAAATAAGGCAGTACCCGGCTATAAATAGTCGCCTTGCGTACAGAATAGTCTACTTCTGATTTCAGCTGCCGGCAAGGTGTCTTAATATCAATTCTTAATTACTATTTGGTGGAGTTCTGTACATGTATCTTATTAAAAAGAGGAGCACGTGTACAATTCTACACGATCTTCCGACTTAGCCCCCATTTCCGATTACTTTCGTTTTGACCCATTTTCGATCGCAGAGCATTACTTTCGTTTTGATTCATGCCGAAAATGGCAACAGAGTATATAGACAAGACATCGAGATGGAGATGTTTGATTTATAAATAAATAGATTACAAATAAAAAAAATACTTCCACAGCATACTCATATAATAAAACAACGCCCCTAAGATATCCATGTAAAGGTACCCTCCCCCCCCCCTCCCTCCAGGACCAACCATTTTCTTCGACAACTCGCCCAACAGTTAATGTCAACAAAACAGACATAAAATAACCATAGGCCTTGGTTACCAGTTAGATATTCGCCAGTGACCGATCGCTAAAATCTGTTTCAAACGTCACAGAACAGTATCATGAAGCTACAACCCTTCCTCGACTTCTAATCACCATAAAGCATTACGTTTTTTTGTGCTTTTACCAGCGCTGTAAAGTTATCGGCATTGTTACATTGTCACCCTGATTACATTTCATGCAATTAAAAGCTTAATTAGCTCTCCTTCATATCTATGCTATATTAAAATGAAAGACATTAAAAAGTCAACATCAAAGCGAAAATAACTGTTATTTTTGATGGTTTTTATTTAGTGATTTCGTCACAAAACTGCATAAATTTTTACAACATTAATAGTGACTTTCAGCAATCGGTATGTTATAAATTCCTGACCGCCGCGTGCTAGCTTGGGTCGTTTAGTAAAACATTCCACATGGCCTGAAAACATGAGGGATTGTGACATTCTAGGCCTAGTGCTTAGGAATGTCAAAGCGAGGCAGGATTTTACATTACAAGCTTCATTTTTGCACATACATAGCAAGCACCTTTAAAAGATACAAAACAGAGGCACAGGAACCCCTCACTGCTGAGACACACTGTACACTGAAGACGAAATCAAGAAAACAAAAAACATCTTTTTTTCCGTGAATCTTGAAGTAAACTTTCAATATAGTTTTAAACAATTATTACCGAAATTGCGAACTCATATTTAGGCGGTTCGGGCTACAGATTACCATTTTCTACATTCAATAGTGCACAGTTTTATTATAATAAATTAATGTTCGACAGCTATTGTACATCATAAGATTATTTGTACAAGCTCATGTTGGCAGAGGAAAGCGAAAGTTTTGTCACTTGACAAGAAGTTAATGGCACTGGCCCGGAAGTAAATATCGTTAAACAAAACGACTCACTTTTTGCTCGGGGTAAAGAAAACGATACTCATAACAAATGCTTCTCACTGCAGACAGATTCTTTATCATATCCAAATTATTTTTTTCTTCTCTTTTAATTTCAAGCAGTTTTTGACAGGAAACTACACATCACAAAATGGTTTTACCAATTTACAGGCCTGGTTATTACTGTTTCCTGTGGAGAGCCATCCAGATGAGAAATCTTGGGGACCCGACGGAAGGCCCAGTATATATATATATATACATATATATATATATATTATATATATATATATGCATATATAATATATGCATATATAATAAGGAAAATTTCCCACCAGAATCCGTATGCGGAGGCCCCCAACGGAAATGAATAGGACCTCGGTCCACCGCTAATTTCCGGCCCTGAATTTAAGAATCTCGCATGCGCGGGTTAAAAATAAAATTAAAAAAAAAAATTAAACGAATACTGCATAGAATAGTTCCACATACAAAGCAGCGGTTCTTCCTTCTTGTAATAGCAAGAAGTCACTTATTCGCATCCACCACCACTCTTCGCGATACTCCCCTTTTTTTCCCACAAATTCATTTCATACTCAATTATAACAGTACCAACGCGGCTGAATACTCGCCCTGGGACACTGGCACAAGGTGAGCCGAAAAAACTATGAATCGAGCCAAAGCACTAATCGCAATCAATATCCACTATTCTTCTCTGGTCAAACAACTTTTAATAATTAACTTGTTCGTTTCGCCTTGATTAAAACTACCTCTTGTGATTTTTTTCTATTAGGCACTCAAAACAATTTTTCCTTGCTTTATTTCATTTTCAGAAAATTTGTAAAATTACAAGTTAAATAAGTATCCAAAAAAAAAAAGGTTCTATTTACAGCACAAGGTCTGCCACATTCTGGCGGCACTTCCTCGTTTAAATCATAACGCGGAATAACAAAACGAAAAAAAAAACCCAAGAGGCAACTTATCAAAACAAAACGGCTTAATATCCTTTCTTCTCTAAAACAAACAAAAAAAAAAGTAATAAAACTTGGGATCATCGTATGGAGAGAACAACACAGTGGCTGGACTAGTGCATTGTGGGTAGGGCGTATCAGGACTTAGCGTTGGACGTGAGCCACGTGAGGCCCTCATATAGTCCGTCGCCCGTAGTGGCGCACGAAGGCTGCACGTACCAGTTGCGGTCGCGTATCCGCGTCAGGCCCAGCTTCTCTTGTATCTCGTGCGGTTTCATTGCTGCAAAGAACAAGGTAAACACCTATTTTTTTTTCTTATCTTTAATGGGTGGCTGGAAGACTCGGTGGGTATTTATTTGAATTCCGTGATATGTTATCTCGATAATTTTATTCAATTAGCTGAAGTAACTGGAGCGAAATTCAATCACCTACATACCACCCGGACCTTGAAAATAAGCTGACTAAAGTCTATAAACTGAGTTACGAGTCACTCCCTGGGTCCTTGACCTAACGTCATTGAACACTTCATCGGCCGATATGTGGTGTGTTACATCCCCTCCTTTCCACCCTCCCACCCCCACACGTCTCTCACTCCACCCCAATCAACTCATTTTGTTTTATAACTGAGATAAAACTTGATTTTAGAATTTATAAATAAGGATCACAATCAAAGGACAATCTATGTTTATCCTACTAGCCTCGTTCTTTTTTTTTTTAAGTTACTGTGCACTAACCGTCCGGCAAATCTTGCTTATTGGCAAAAACCAAGATGATTGCGTCCCTCATCTCTCGGTCATTAATTATCCTATGTAATTCTTGCCGCGCCTCGTCTATGCGATCCCGATCGGCGCAGTCAACGACGAAAATTAGTCCCTGTGTACCCGTATAGTAATGTCGCCAAAGCGGCCGGATTTTATCCTGCCCACCAACGTCCTGTTTTGTAAAAAAAAGATGACAGAAATCTAAACGGTTACTCTTCAAACTGAAGCGCCCAATACTAAAAAGAAAAAATAATTAAAATGATGATAAAATTGATGGATGACGAGTCCGTGTCACTCTTAATTATCAGGCGCTCGCAAAAAAGTTTCGCTTTTAGAATCTGAAGGGTGAACATTCAACCGGCATGAGCTGGCCGAACTAACAGACCCGCTACCTGTCTTAGTTATGTTTATAGCGCAGCCGTTTCCCGATCCCGGGGTTTATGGTTACTCAGAAACAATTTTAAACATACTAGAAATTATACGATGTGAAGCGTAATGGAATTTTAATCAGTGGCTCGATTTACTTACCCATACATTGAATTTGACATTCTTGTAGGTTACAGTTTCTACATTGAATCCGACTGTGGGTATGGTGGTGACGGACTGGCCAAGTTTTAATTTATACAGCACCGCTGCGAAGAAAAAAAAAAACAAAATCTCAAGCCACGTGCACTGCATTTATTTCTCAGAGAATTCTTAATTCTTGCTCGACTTTCTTCTTTTTTCATGAAGACATTAACTACTCAGATGTATTTTCTTTGGTTTGTCAGTCTACTTTGCGTTTACAAATATTCAAAGAGTAGTATCTTTCAATTGCACTTCCGTGTCAAAAGAGAGCAATGCTACCTTACTTTATACTACTTACTTGTTTTTCCGGCAGCATCTAAACCCAACATTAATATTCTCATTTCTTTATTGCCAAATATTTTTGACAACCACTTCCCCATCGTGGCAGTGCTTAATTACGTCGGCAGCTCCACCAAATATCTAAAACAAAACATCGAAAGTAATGTAAATACTCATCCAAGCAGACCTTAGTACATATCAGGTCGCCCTGTCACTTAAATTCAAGTCTCAATACCTAAAACACTTCCGTTTGAACTTCAGATTCTGAAGGCTACCCAAGAAGAATGAGTTTCTTAAGACACTATAATAAATCGAGTCGTGCTAGAATACCACTTCCACATTTTATAATGCTGTATTTCGGATGTAAACAACCGAGTACGAATGCAAATGATGGAACTGCTCTTTCATACTAAAGAATGGCATTGAGCAGATTCTTCTTTATCATGTTTTTCATATTAATTCGGTTACTTGAGCGTAAAAAATTAGATTTTTTCGCATTTTTTTCCATATACTTAATTGTGATTTGTGCTTACTTGTACACGAATACAAAAGCACTCACAAAGGATTGCTTCCATTTAGGCACTTCGTTAAAGTGTAAAATAAAGCACGCGCTTCTCACTGTGCATTTAAAGGAAACACTGGTAGTGTAAACTCCAGGGTTCTGAACTGTACGCAGTCGTGCGTAAAACTGACAAGCTGTACACGCGCGACAAAGATCGGCAGACAATCAAATACTACAGCATTCAAACCATAGGATCCTTCTAGAAAACAGAGCGATATGTGACTAATGTCACAACCTCACGCACTAAGATAAGCGGATTCGTACTATACAAGGCAAGGAACATTCAAATTGACCAGCACATCGTAATTGGTTAAATTACAAACTTGTCTGTTGTCTGATGAAAATCATTATGACCGAAAAATAAGAATGTTATAGTGATTGGCATGGCTTAAAGTTTGTAAATAAACATCGAACAACCGCCGCAAACGATGTTCTCGCATTAAAAGAACACATTTTCAGTTTTGCCAATTACGATGTGCTGTTCAATTTTATGTTTCTCTCCTTGTAAACTATGTAAAAGTCTTTAAAATTTCAGACGAGGGCTTGCTAAATTTCAATGTTTGAATGCTGAAAGAAAATTTAAATATAGTTTATCGCAACAATCGGATTCGTAGTTAAACATTTTGCCGAAAAGTTCCTGCGTTTCGACCGAATTCGGTTGGGATAAAAGTATAAATAAATGATAGAAAAAGCCAAAAATCAACAAAATTCCATTTTGCCATAAACATATTCAAACGTTGGGTATTAAACTTAAAGGGGCTGAACAATATGCAAAATTGGAATTTTGATGTTTTTCTCCTAATCATTTCTATATAATTTAAGCCAAAAAATGCAGTCGAAACGACACTGCAAAGATCCGAAAGTACGAAATGGCTTGGGAATTTCCAACGCGACCCTATCGGAAAGGTATTGTAACGTCCTCCAATATGACCTGGCTTACAGGCGTTAGCAGCAGGAAGTTTTCATTTCAAAATAACCTAGAACGTTCTAGTGTCATTTTAACCCCCGAGACGCTTATAAATTATCGTCATTTGGTCTCTGCCGTGTAAACCGTAAGAGGGATGATAGTGAAAGCCACAAGAATGAACACCACCCCTATTATCAACAACATAGACTAGGCAACAAGGACGTTTGAGTGTGGCTACCGGTACAAAAACCTGGAAACTCACCCTATTTACACTAAATTGTGAGGTCTATTGATAAAACAATAATAACTTTTAACATTGGTATGTTAACTTGGGCATCAAACTAAAAACAGCCATAAATATCGCATTTTGAAATCCCATTTCCTGATTTTATCCAAAAACTGACCAAACCACGCTTCCGGTAAAATTGTGCGCAACATGAAACAGGACAGACAAAAACACTAAAAAGTTATATTTTGAACATTTTAGTTAGGGCTGTAGAAATATAATACAGCCAATCCTAATACCTGTTATTATGAAACATATTATTCCTTCTTTTTAATGTAATCCAGCATGGCGCGTATTAATATTTGCAGTTTCATATTTTTGGAAAAGGATACAAGTGGCACAGCTATATGCATAAATATATATGCATTGTTAAACGCCGTTGTTGTTCAATAGTCAGCCTCTGTGAGGGTTTGATCTGTTGCGTGTAAGACATTTTTTCCAGCAGACCCGCTGGCGATTCCGCGAAAAAAGAAACCCATAAAAGTGAGGCGCTACTTTTTAAGTTATCCATCCGTTCTTTGTTCATGCATAACAGGTGAATCCAGTAAGAGAGCAGCTGTTATATAACAACGGGTTATGATCGCCATGGATAATTCCAATTAGATCGGGAGTATGATTGAAGTATCTCAACCAATAAAAAAATCATGGATCAAAGAGCAATCTTTAAAGGACAGCTAATTGCGAATTTAAACACTTTTATCAGGTACAATATGATGATATATTTCTTTCATTTTGCCATTGTTTGGCAATACCACTAAAATTCTAATAGTTTTCACATTATCTAGATGTTTTTAGCTAATTCAAGGTTGTATTTTTTATCAATTGTGACATTATTGGTGCATATTGAGTTTAACGATTCTTACAGCAGATTGCGCCTCTGATCACTATTTTACTAGTTGAAGCCATTTTGTTTGAATAATGAAATGAGGATATCATATACTTCATGCATTTAATATATCGTTTGCTGTATTAAAATATCTTACCAAAAAGTTTTTACATTCTTCTAAGCAGTGCAAATACATTGAAATAAGAATGAATGAAAAGAGAATTAAGGTGAAACACATTTTATGTTATTTTTACTTTATCAGAGCAAGTACACAAACGTTCTAGCCTTGGTTCTAGTCATTTAAACATATGTTCATTGAATAAATAAATCTATAAAAAACAAACAAATATAAATAAAGAAACACGGTTACTACAGAAAAAAATCAAATACATGATATTTTTGTCATCTAGTTAACTTCACATTCTGACCTAGTCAAAAGATAAATAGGAACCATTTGCTCCTTAAAGCACTAAGATGGGTAGTAAAACAGATGATGTTTTTCTTAATGTACTCACATTTTAAAGAAATAATAGTGTCTTTGGGATTTGTGAACCATTTCTATCTAAACCCAACAAACTTAAAATTTTAGATCCTTGTTTATATTATGAACAAAAAGGTTTTATTATCGAAACCAAAGCATATATTTTAAAACATATATATCAAACATTTCACTGCAGATACGACCAATATTTCTCAGCAAGAGAAACCACCGAAATGCAATTAACAACGATAGACATTCTTTCCAGATTTTTCGAGATTGCTCTGGTGTTTTTGTTCACGTTTGTTGTTTGCAAATAGAACGAACACAGCAACGTGTAAACAAAACAGAACACTCGGCAGACTCGTTAGAAAAGATCTCGGTATTATAAGAAAAACGTCTTGTCAAGGTGCCGCGTGGAGTTTTGGCGATTGCTTAGCGCTTAACAGCTATTACCCTTCGGCACGAATTAGAAGTTAGCTTGGAGGGAATTAACAACAAAACGGAATCTACGAGTTTGCCTGGACAGGTGCGGTTGTCGGGAAAGGAATACATTGCGACTAATTCTGTCTGCCTGTTGCCCTAGATTTTCTGAAAATATTCCCATTTGTATAAAACAAACATTTGACATATCCTAGTTGTTAAATAAAATGTTTCTGGTGGAGAGTTTTTGCAAGACAGTAATAATGTGTATGAGCGATAATATAAGTCTCGAAATTAGATGTAGTGTAAGAGTTGCTTGTCTACAGGGGGGCGGGGGGGGGGGGGGATGAGACCGAAAACATACACTGGTTCCAAATTGGTGAAAATGAAAAGAACAACTTCCTTGGCTAAAAATAATTTTATTTGTAAAATCTCACAAAATCATTATTATTTTTTTATTATTTCTTTTGTTTTGTTCCGTTGTAGTCTTAGATGACTCTTGCGGTCTTCTTATGACAGCAAGAGTCACAGTTCTTATAACAGAACAAACCATTGATGCCAATTTTTTCCAATCTCTGCGAATCAGGCTAATTGCGTTATTTTAGAAAGGGTGCATCACATGCATGGCCCAATTATAAATTATGGCGCACAATGTATATGGTGAAAATCGATTTTGTACTGTGAAAAGTAGATGTTTTGTTGAGGTCAGGAAATAGAAAACCCAAGTATGGCCCACAACAACAATGAATATATAATTGTAAAACCACTCTTAACTGATTTTCATCGAGGTAGAAAATATTGCACCAGGATAGCATTATATAGGAAGGGTCCGCTGGGACTAGTTCTCTAGCAGCCGAAATACAAAGTTCTTGGAGAGTGCCTAAAATATTTCCACGCTTGCTTTATACCTTCAATACTGCTCTTCTGCAGCGAAACCTCCGTCGTTCTTCAGGTCCCCACCCGACGTCGTCACGTGTTTCGATAATAAAGGGACGACACGCTCGACCGGGCTCGTCAGCTAGGATGATCAGTCCTAACCACTCCGGAGGTAGCACGCTATATCTGAACCACTCTATCCACCATCTTCATTTGCTGCGCTTCTTTCCCCACGGATGTTATCTCTCAGTTCTATGTGTAATTTACCCAACCCGTTTTTCCCAGGCCAGTTTTCGATGCCTGTACATCTGCCAGTTTTCGATGCCTGTGATCTCCTTAGATAGGCCGCTAGACTAGAAATGGTCTCCAGGTACTGCCTCTGCAATGACTTCTTCGGCTGTTGTAGTTTTGTCTGTATTCAGGAGCACACCTCTCCTTTGCGTGTAAGATGTGCCTCATTATATCCAGCAAAGGAGGGGAGAGGTAGAAATATAATATTAGTTCATTAAATTATATCATAACCGTAGGAACTCATTTTGGATGCTTCGAATGAAATCTGTAAATGTGAAAAGTCTCGATCGCGTTGAGTTAAAATGTTAACATTCTTTGTCATCGAAGGACAATGGCCTTAATAGGCTGGAAATTGATTTTAGCGAGAAGTTGGAACTTACATGCTTGTTAAAAGTGCCCGCCTTGTTCAGTCTCTAAAATAAAACGGAGTTTCAGTCTCTAAAATAAAAAGGAAGAAAATGCACTTCTGTTGTAAGCCGATTCACAGTTTTGTGGGTGGGCTTTACGGTAAATGACAGGACTCCAGTTTCGGGGGATAAACATGCACGGGAATCAGTAAAGAAAAATAAAAAATTACCCTGAAACAAGTGTAGAGTTCGTTTTGGATTAGAAAACAAGTTTAATGATGTAACGAATAATTTTTTTCACACAATACAATAACGGTTTGACCCTTTATAGTTCTGTCATAGCTGAGAAAAAACAACTTTTGACACTCGTTTCTGATGTGTTTCAGTATGTTTTATGTCAACTGGGATCCTCAGTTGAGCATACGCAGTCGAAACAGTGAACTGACTTATTTTATTTTTAAGAATATGTATATATATATATATAGCATGTTATATTGCATATCAATCGATACCCATATACTACTTTGTTTTACAGCAACCTGAAAAAAAAAAAAGAAAAAAAAAATGCCACTCATAGAAGAAATAGTTGAGAACGAAAACACACAAAAGACATTGTGTGAAAAGAAGAAAGAAAATGGCAAAGACGTCACTAGTACTAGTAATGTAGAAAAAGCAGAAGGCGATGAAAGGAATGGCAGACTTGGAATTGAGGATATTACCGGCTTAACAACCACAGATGGGAAAGGTATTGTATGCAAATACTATTAAATACATCGAAACGGCTGTGAAGAACATCACTGAAAGATTGCTATCTTATTTTCATAATTTACATTTTTTACTAGCTGCCGCCATATTACCAAAAGTTACCTGTTCAGTTATCAGATACGGTTGCCTGCTCTGGTAGCACACGCAACTTTTAAGTTTGTCAAACAGTTTTACCCTTCACGGAGAACAAAATTACAGAAGATGTCAACGATGAAGAAGACAAAGAAAATGCAAAACCGGCTGGTCAGGGTGATGGAGGGGGTGTAGAAACGGAAGAAATCAAAGAATTGACAGAAGAAGAAAGAAAGAAGAAGGAAGAAGAAGAGCTGAACAAATGGCCCCGGTAGGTCGACAGATGAACAGTAACTTTTGGGTCGATAAGGTAGCATAGTATTTGTGATAAAATAGGTTTCTAGACATAATATCCCCATACCCATACACATCAATTCATAACTTAGTGATTTAACAGACATCTTCTGGCTCCAGAGTGAAAAATAACATTTACACATCATTATCCGAAGAAATTATGGAAACATCAGTTAGTTTGACATTCATCTTAAATTTCGGATTTAAAAATAGGAACGATTTGTTAATAACGAAATATTCCTGTTATGACTTGGACACGGTTAAAAGCGTTTGGGGATTTGTTTATCACATAATGAAGAAATTAAATAAACAAATGTGGGCATTTTTTTTATGTTGGCAGCCTGACAAAGAAATTCCTGAAGCAACACTGCAAGGACTTAAAGCTCTATCTCACACCTCACCTCAACGACGTCTTATATTTGCATTTCAAAGGTAATTTTTTTCCACTTATTCAAGGCGATTTTGTTGCTATTCACCAAGTTGATAAGATTTGATTTGCAGTAAAATAGTGCTACAGAAAGAGATCAGTTTTCATTGTCTTTATATACAAATCCCGGCCACTGTTGAAAATTCACCGAGTGTAAACACGAATTTTTAAAAGCTCATTGGGAAAATGTATTATTTTTTTATAA
Source organism: Protula sp. h YS-2021 (assembly GCA_949752745.1). NCBI lineage: Eukaryota > Metazoa > Annelida > Polychaeta > Sabellida > Serpulidae > Protula > Protula sp. h YS-2021. The sequence goes on from OX457032.1 coordinate 18,345,988, forward strand.
TGAGCAAATAACTTTATGATGGTTATTGTTTAAATTGTTTTCAGGAATATCAAAGATTGAAAATTTAGAAGAATACACGGGTTTGAAATGCTTATGGCTGGAAAGTAACGGCATTAAGAGAATAGAGAATCTGGATCAGCAAACAGAAATGAAGTGAGTGTTTGTTTAGTAGCTAATTATATTTTTTGATGCCCCATATGAAATCGTACAGAGAAATTCAATTGACAGTCGGTTATGAAATAAATGACCCGTATTTGGAGTTGGACATTGCTATCATTAGCCGTAGAATTGTTAAAATAAAATGGAAATGTAAAAAAAAATTAAAAATAAAAGTGATGTCGAGCAAGAGAAAAATTAACACGTCTGCTGCCCAACCCTAAGTTTATTCTAGTATCTGGAGCCGATAAGAGTAGATATAGAAGCATTTGTTTCTTTTCTAAATTTTTTTTATCTTAATATGCTCTGTCATTTTTTCCCGAAAGGTGTCTGTATTTGCATCAGAATTTGATAGAAAAGATAGAAAATCTGGAGCCGCTTCAGAAACTAGACACGCTAAATATTAGCAACAATCTGGTAACCAAAGTAGAAAATCTTGGTAAGTTCTTTTTTTTTCAAGTTTTTTTATTCGCAATATATATATATATTTTATATATATATATATATATATATATATATATATATATATATATATATATATATATATATATATATATATAATTATACACCTTAAATATAATCTGTTTTGGGAGAACAACGAAAATTCTTTAGAATATGAATGATGAAAACAATGGTGATGAGAATTGTGATACAAAATATATGGAATACATGGAATGGTGAAAAATTAATCACAGTAGCTCTGTATGCCCAAATTGGAAGTAAACTTGAAGTCTCTGGGGCCACTTGGTATGAAATGTGTTACCATACGTGTCCGAAAAAAAAAACGCGGAGAAAGTGGGTATTTTAAAAATAATGAACACGCATGGTAACGAATTGGTACGTGAGGGGGCCCTCGGGTCATGGACACGCGTGGCCACCAGTTGGTACGTGAATGGTCCCCCGGGTCATTGACAGGCATGGTAACCAGTTGATAGGTGAGTGGCACCCCCAGGTTATGGACAGTTGGACACGCATGGTAACCAGTTGGAGTAGCTCCCCTCCCGCCGATCTTGAAGTGTCGGCTCCATTTTTATCTACTTCCGACTCGGCAATCACTCACTTAAACTATTAAGACTGCGTGATTTCACGCACTGCCATTAAAACTTGGATTCCACACTACATAACACACAGCGGTGATTTTGTTTGATGATGCATTGTTCTCCGCAGGCTGCCTGCCGGTCCTTCACACACTTACCGTGACTCACAACAAGCTGAAAACCGCGGACGACCTGCGCGGGCTCCTCGACTGCAAGGAGCTCTCCTGTCTCGATCTGGCGCATAATAAAATCGATGATCCAGCCGTCATGGATATCTTTGCGGAAATGGAAAATCTTGTGAGATTATTATTTTTTATTTTGATAAAATTTCCCTATTGTTTTTGGGATTGCACGGTTCCAAGCGCTCCCTTGGTGACAAACAGACCCTCTGTATCAGTGTCAGGAAAAATTTATTGCTTACTACATATTCTATTGGTAAACTTACTCACAAAATGATGCCCGTTACGACATCAACAAGAAAACTGTAAATCGTTGCTACGATTATTGTTCTGACAGTATATGAAACCTCACTTCCGCTGAGTAAAGCCGGCGAAAGTAGTTATATATATTTCTACCGTATATGGAACAGTGGTTTTGATTTATTCAGTACTTCTTTTTTTCGTAGAGAGTATTGGTACTGACTGGTAACCCAGTGATTAAGAAGGTGAAAGATTACAGAAGAAACACAATCGTGAGATGCGTAAGTACCTGGCACACTGACACTTACTTTGTGTCCTCATCAGTACTTCACGTGTAAAAAACTAAGTATTTCGAGTATTTGAGTACTAAACATAAGAAACTGCAACAAAATGTGTTACTTGGAATGTTGTGATGTCAACTATGTGGTTTTTTTTTCGAGTCAATACGAGTTAACGTTTCGAGACGTCATTTTTTGGGCGTCAAGTGAGGAATTACAGATCTTTCTCTGTTTATTCATATAGCAAAGGCTGGAGGTGGCTCTTTTGTGTTTTAGAAATCGCTGCGTCACCTGGATGATCGGCCAGTGTTTCCGAAGGATCGCGCATGCGCCGAGGCCTGGTTAGTGCAAAAGTCGGTCAACATCAGACGTGCTCGTCTTTTATGGCCTGTGCGTTGTCTATGAGATGTTCTGTAAAAATATTGTATGGTGGGATGATTAGAGTATTTTAGTAGAATTATTTGCAATACGATGACCATGGCTAGTTCAGAATAATAATAATAATAACAACAACAATAATAATAATAATAACGCTCCTTTAAACTGGTGTAATTTTAATTTCAGCGAAATTCCAGGCATTGTAAGCTATTTTATGAGGAATAGATAGTCAGACTTCCTGACGGCGACTTTTTGGCTTTGGTTTGAGGAGAGTTATATGTGTCTTTAGGGCAGTTGGAGGGAAAGAGGCGGAGAAAGCGGAGAGAGATCGCTGGGTGAACAAAGAGAGGAAAGTCATTATGGACAGCGTCAATGGTATGCTATAACCCTTCCCTAATCCGCGCTGCCTAACCCTCCCCCACCTCCCCCCCCCCGACCCCCGTCCCGGTTAAACAAAGGGGAAAGTTAAGGACAACGTCAAAGGTATGCTATAAGCCTCCCCCAATCCTCGCTGCCCACCCTGCCCCCCCCCCGCTCCCGTCCCGGCTAAACAAAGGGAAAAGTTAAGGACAGTGTCAAAGGTATGCTATAAACGTCTCCGAATCCTCGTTGCCCAATCCCCTATCCCCCACCCCCGTCCCGGATAAACAAAAGGGAAAGTTATGGAATTATATGCTATAACCCTCGCCAATGCCTCGCTGCCCACTTCCCCCGCCCCCATCCTCCGGACTCAAAAAAGGAGAGGGTTATGGACAGCGCCAAGGGTATGCTGATCCTGATTTTGTGCTTTGCAGCGTTACTGGAGGTGAGGAACAAAGCAGAGGCGAAGAGGAGGGAGGAAGAGCTGAAAGAAGAAGCAAGGCAGGCAGGAAAGCCCACGGAAAACATCAAGGTACGTCACTGTCGTTTATATAGTATAGGGGAGCTAAAGGAAGAAGCCAGGAAGGCAGGAAAGCCCACGGAAAACATCAAGGTACGTCATTGTCGTTTATATAGTACAGGGGAGCTAAAGCAAGAAGCCAGGAAGGCAGGAGAGCCCACGGATGACATTAAGGTACGTCACTGTCGTTGGTATAAAATCGGTGACCTCAGAGATCTGTTACACAAAGCAAATGGATGTTTTTTTTTTAAGAAATTCTCCGCTTTTAATATATACTATTTTTGTGGAACCAGTGGGTCGGCGGGATGAAAAAATTTGAAAACATAACAGAGGTCAACTGTTGGGCAACAACGACACAGAAGTACATCGGCGCTCATTCCGGCGAATCGCAGCATGGATGTTGTTCATTCTAGCACGTAGCATTGTACTATAAGGGTTCATTTGGGTTCGCAAATGCACCCCCCATCCCGTCCCCTGGCTTTGGGTCTTCAGAAAGCTGGTGTCAGGACTCCATTTAATTCTTGCACTACACGCGCTATGCATGGTTAATACCAGCAAGACTCTGTCTTATTAGCAGATAAGATGACGTCAAAGTTGTTCGTATGTTGAATATAGGAAACGCGTTATATTTTAGAATAGTCAATGGAGTAACGCAGTTTCCAGTTAAATATTCCAGGTTATACTTTATTTTATACTGTCTTTAATAAATGTGATGTTTTTTTTTCAATCCGCTAGGTGGAGCCAGGAGACGTGGATTGGCTGTACGGAGATAAAAACAAAAACAGAGAAAACAGAGACATGGTAAATAAGATAAGAAAAGGGCTAATTTCTGTGCTACTTGTTTTTCGTTTTTCCGTTGACGACGGGTGGTAAAACATTTAGAAAAAAAATGTTTAATATGTTTTCCTTAGATATCTATCTTCGATAAATAATAAGATATGTTCAAGTGGAATATATATGAAAAAAAAAAACAGTAACATTTAAAATTGAATTTTTAAATTTCTGACTTCTCACATGACTACAGTATGAGTTTTGAGAGTACATTATGAAGTGTTACGACAGGTGCCGCTTTTGAAATCGTTTTCTTTCCCCCTTGAGCGAGTTTTACAGAAAATTACAACTGGGTAAACACTGGAAATATCACACAGAATAAAGTAATATTTGCGTTGCTATAGAGCAGCTGGCTTCTCAGGAGATGGGTCTGTTACTCATAAACACAATCTAAAAATAGTCGGAAAAAATAGCCCTGTGCACAACACATCGAGCCGCCGTAGAGGTTGGCTTTTGGATAACAACGCAGTAGTTGGGGTCAAGGGTAAAGGCGTATCTCTAGTGATAGTGTGACACGTGTAGGATACAGCCGAGCAAGAAGAAATAACAGTGGTCAGGACGAAAGTGGCAGAAGAAGGCCGCGGAGGGATCTTCTCACAGAGTACGTCATCACAGACGACACGGACACGTGACGTATTCATGGTAACCGGCGACCAGTCTCCCCACAGAACTGTCACTGCTGACGACACCAAGAAAGTGCTCATCACAGAAATGCAAGGTAAAACGAGTCGATTACGTCAGCAACAAAATCAGGCAATCTTAAGTTATTATCAGATTAGGCTCCATAAGGATATTCAAAAGATAAGCGTTTTCACATGTGAAGAATGTAAATTGAAAATTTTGTGGGCATTTTAATTAAATTTAATAAAATTTTAAACATTGCTGGGATATGGATTTGTGACAATTTTTTATTTTTATTTATTTATTTGCTTATTTGTTTATTTTATGACAAGATTAAAGAACTTCAAGAAAAAGTAAGATAACTAGTGATAATTATACTAAATGTGTTTGTTTTGTAGAAGAAGAAAACATAGAAACTATCCAAATACGAAACGAACCAGAGGGGCAAGAAATCCCAGATGTACGTGACTACTTGAATGTGTGTATATGGGTGTGGGGTGTGTTAAAAAGTGAGCTTTTGTATCAGTCATCCGCAAAAAATAAATAAATAAATAAATAAATAAAAAATAAATAAAAAAAAGAAAATAGGTGTTATGAGGTCAGATATATATTATTGCTTGAAGTCCTTGTGTGGATTTTCTTGCTTAGGATCTGCCTGACCTTGAGGATGTGGACATCAATGAAATCAATCTGCAAGAAGTCACCCAGGCACAAGCCGTAAGTTATGATGAAAATGGGAAAAATTGTTTCCAGTTCTAATTCTATTTTTATAGCAAAGTGTAGAGATTTAGAAATGAATTAGGCGCTTTTTTCATTAGGATGCTATTTTTTGTTGTTATGGTGACTGCCAACTTTGTACTATTCTATTTGATTATTGAGCAAATATATTGAATAAAGAATCGAATGTATCTGAACGTGAGCAAAGAAAGAAATCCCGACCAGCTGTGAAAAACTTAGTTTGTCCTAGTTAAAGAACAAAACTAAAGCGTCAAAAGTCAATGCCTTAAAAATATAAAAAAGCCTTGTTCAGTAAAGGAGGGGTTGGCTATACAAAGCAACCTTGTAAATGGAATTATACTAGATAACAATATATATATATATATTTATATATTGTAAAGATAACTGAAAAAGGGAGATGATATTAAAAATGCCCACCTCAATCAAATTGTCTGGATGTAAATGTTTTTGTAGAAACCATTCAGGCCTCAAATAGAAGTTCTCGACGACGAAGATACAGATGAAGAGACAACAGAAGAGCGTAATAACCAGTCAACGCGCTTGGTGATTGATGACGTCACAGACACACCAGCCAATGGCAGTCATGCTGACACAGACATTGGCCAATCAAATTCAAGCATATCGCAGTCAACTGTTGCTGGGGTTTCCATGTCAAGAGATGTTTTACAGGGCCATTTGAAATCCGAGAAACTGATATCTGAACTACAAGAAATTTCAGATGTTGGATTTTCTCAGAAAGGAGAGATCGATCCATCACTCCTGAATCCAGAAGAGATCGAGAAAAGAGAGCAATCACGGGAGGAGAAAATAATGGAATTAGCCGCTACAGCAGGAACAACGTCCTCAGACATCAGTGTCCCATATGATGAAGATTTAGAAGGATTGGACTAAGGCGGGGTGAAATAAGCCAAAGCTGAATAATAACGTGTTGCGTAGCAACGGAGAAAATTAATGTTTAGTGAAGTTCATGACCACTAAATCTTTGGTGACCTGGCAGCTTACTGGTGACTTGAATGTCTTCTAGTTCAATAAAACATCACATTAGTGGGAAAATGCAGTGCTTGAAGATTTGTTTTAAAAATCTCTAATATGTTTTTTTTTTTTCAATAAAACTGCGAATTACCATTCAACGAATTTAAATATAAAAATGTGCGAATAACCTGATCTTAGAAAGAGCTAAGTTTTCACAAACAAAATGTGTTCAGTATTCTCGTAGTCCTTTTTCACGGTGTGAAATATTTCCAACGTTGTTCATGACATTGCCTTTTTAAGTATGTGTCTGTTGTGACTCAGTTCGGGGTTTTAGCGGTTGTATTTTGTTTTGGCTCATGTAGAGATCGTCTGGTTGTTTTTACCAGTATTTATAAGTCAAATCCAGACATTCTTTACTTGTGTGTACCTAAGGAACTTGTGTGTATCTAAGCTACTTTGTATACCTGAGGGACTTTTTTTTGTACCTAAGGGACTTGTGTGTACCTGAGGTACTTGTGTATACCCAAGGTACGTGTGTGTACCTGAGCTTGGTGCGCAATCATATACTTGTGTGTGTATGTACCTGAATAAAGCTTACAAGTAATGTGTTCTATAGCCTGTATTTTTATGTGGTATGGGAAAAACCTCGGGGCTTTTTGAGACCGCTTCAGTGAATGGATCCTAACAAAGGCTGAATCAAAACACTGGTTTATGTGATAGGGATGCGCCGCTCGTGTCTCAAATCAAAGGCTTATGGGGGAAATTCGCTCTGATTTTTTCATATAAATAATTAAATAATTCGTAAAATTAGAAATAAGGGAACTGCCATTTCTTAAAAACACACACACACACAAAACACGAATAGGCGCATGGTAATATATGGTATTAGCAATTAATCAATAAAACAAGCATGTTTTAGGGAAGAATTCCAGGGTGGTTCTGTTTGCGGGGTTCTTGATAATGGAAAGCATCAAGAACTGGACTCCTAGACAGCGTTCCCTTTTCTGGGGTGGTCCTATATGCGGGGTGGTCCCATTTGCGTGGAAGTCTCATTTGTAGGGGTGGTCCCATCTGCGGAATGGCCACATTTGCGAGGTGGTCCCATTTGCGAGGAGGTCCCATTTGCGGGGTGATCCCATTTGCGAATAGATCAAAATTGCGGTGTGGCCCAATTTTCGGGGTGACCTCATTTGTGGGGTGGTATCACTTGCGAGGTGATCCCATTTGCGGGGAGGGGGTTGGGAGAGGGGGGGGGGGCTGCTAGGGCGGAAATCCGATCCCGGGATTCCCCTGTTGTAAATTTTTTTCTTTGTTTTCATTGTGAGTTGTAGTGAATTGTCTAAGCGTTTTATTGCAAGAGGAAAGTTTTTTTCTTCCAAAAAAAAAAAAAAAAAAAAAAAAGAAGTGCGTGTCTGTAACGTTTTGTTCACTCTGATCATAAATCCGTCCATTTTGTCAACTCAGCTACTTCATTTCGGCAGTAAAATGTAGAATTACTTTTTTGTGCCAATAAAAATGATTTGAATAAAATTTCTTTGTTCTGTTGTTTTAATATTACCCCTTGATTTTAATTCTTAGGCAACATGTTCAACTCAGAAAAAAAAAAACGGAGAAAAAATCTCCATGGTAGTAGTTTTAAGTTCTATGGGTAGCTTGTGGCATCTAATTCATCATGTGATTTATACTTTGATTTCAATTGAATTCAATTGATTCAATCTTCAGGCTTTATAATTAACATTTGTATGTTTCCTTCGTACGCGCATTGACAATTATGAAATAAAATTTTAAAACCACATGAGCGTCGGAGATGGGGGGGGGGGGGGGGGTGGAGGGATAGCGGGACCACTTGGTATGGCATGTGTTACCATAGGTGTCCAAGCGAAAAAAAACTCCGAGAAAGTGTGTGTAATTTTGAGGCCAGGCGCGGTCCTCGCGAAGTGCCAATTTTATTTAAAAAGGGGAATAACTTTCATTCAGTATTCCGCGTTCCCCACAAAAAGGGAGTTATTTCAGAATTTCACTCCGCGTTTGCCTAAAAAGGGGTGTGTTATTTTAAATTCAGCACTTCGCGTTTAGGGGGCGTTGTAAAATGTGTTTGGACTGATTCGAACCCCCGCCCCCCCCCCCCTGCCCCCCCCGTAGCTTAGCTAATGCTACAGGATGCGCTTTTCGGATCCGTCCACCAGCTCATGTGGTTTTATCATTGTACCTGACATCGCAGGAAACTGATTAGCACAGCGGAATTAAAAGCCGGTAATGGACGGACAGACGGTCAACACCCAAACTTGTAGGGCCTAAAGACCCAATTGAGTGCTATGAAAAGCTAAATAAACAACCTGGACCTTGAGTGTGGGGAGGGTGTGAGGCAGCGTTGAACAGAGGGTTCTCCGGCTTGGCATTGTGAGGTTTGGGTTCTCCCGAGACTGGGATATTAGCTTCCATTTCACTACCAGTCTTTATTACTAGCAAACAGGGCTCGTGTGCCTTATTTCTGGGTGCTCAGTCATTAATTATACGGTCCGATGTCTTCTTCGCCATGGTAGGAAGATTTAGAACTAAAGGTGAATGTGGCCCATAATCCGTTGGTATCTGGATCACCAGATTAGGACATATGCCATTGCTGTCTTGGAAATGGATTGATTTCAGCTCATTGCCATTATCGCACATATCCACGGAACGTGTCATTGAATAAACTCTTTAATAAATGTAAATGCACACAAATTTGTCCATCAAGCAAAAGACACTTTTTTACAGCACTGGAGCGTTGTTGCCCATCAGCCTGCCTCTATGGCGGCTTGGTCTGTTGTGCCTTTTATTCCTCCAATCGACTGGGGTTTCTTCCATAAAGAAGAAAATATATGTGCAGTTTTTATTTCCGAGACGGGGGATATTTGTTTCCACTTCTCTTCAAGTCTTTACTACCATCAAACGTGTTTCGTGTGTCTTATTTTTGGGCACTCACTATTATACACGCCAATGACTTTATACGCCCCATTTTCTTTTTTTCATCCTGACAGGAAGATTTAGAGAATAGTACTGACTGGAACAGGAGGACTGCTTTAAAAAGTCACCTACTTTGTGATTTTATATGACGGATTGGCCTCTCCAGAGGTCAGCTCCTTTATAACAACGGCAAAAAAAACAAAAACAAAAACTAAATAAAATAAAATAAATCAAGCAAAAAAAAAACACAAAAAAAAAACAAAAAAAAAAACAAACAAACAAACAAACAAACAAACAAACATACTACCGTAGAGTTTGAGCAAATGACATCTCTATTTCATTGCTTTTGGTGTCGGTCTGTGCCAGGTTAATCTACAGTCTTCTCCCTTTGTTTTTTATGGAAATCTATTGAATGATAATTAATTAACTTCACACAGACATTTATGACTGTAAATTTAAAAAAAAGTTGATGATTGACATAAGATACACCAGTTTTTGTTCAATGAGCTGCGGCATGGATAATTATTTTTTCACAACCAGAATATACTCTCCCTGTATACCAACTAAGGCGGATCGTTGCCAACTGGCCTGCTAATTTTGAGCATTGCGAGAGTGGTCCAATTGATCTGTAATTCTATGTTTGAGTAGAACATGAATATGAGTTAGCTACTTTTGTATTTGATTCATTATGCTTCTGGATCGCATTCACTTTGGTTCCCAAATGCGGCACAACATTCAGCCACTAAGTGTTGCATAGCAACGAATGTTTTAAGACTAGAGTCTTTTTTTATACTTTTGTCATATTAAACTTTGCTGCGCTTGGGAGTATGCCACTGAATTACTCACACCAAATTAGCCTGAGAAAAGACAATCTGACAGCAATTATTGTCAGTCTTAAGATATCTAGATCTGTTGGACAGCCTGGGGGACTTACATGGATTACTTACATTTATGCCACTTAATTCGTGTTATCGATATTTCTTTATCGAAGACTTTCTTTGCCCCATATGAATATATAAACACATACGTTGACAGTGCATTCATAGCTTGGCTGGGGGAACATAAATAACAGAAAGCCTCTCATTCTTGTTTCACCAAGTTTAAGGTTTCACTTGTTTATACCTCAGAGCCAGCTGGTGGATTTTTTGGAAGTCAGGAATAAATATTTATTACTTTTTTTCTATCATTCTCGTGTTTAATAATAAAACAGAATGGCGGCAACGAGTTTACCCAGACTGACATCGCCAGACAAACTGGATAGGCGTCCACAGTGAGTAGCAACGCTTCCTCTTTAAACGCTTGTATTTAAATTTAAATATTTCTTTGTTTAACACATGTGCTTTAAAATGAAGAGGTTTATGTAACAATATGTGTATTGTATTGTTATAAGAATGATTTTTTTTCTTAAAGTAAAGTTCGAAACTGAGTGGTAATGAATGGTAATTTTGAATCCCGGGAGAGGAAGAGCTAATACATTGCTGTGCCATAAGTAGGTGCTGAAATGCACATTTAGTCCGTCACCACCCACTGCGGGTTGGATTCGATCCCATGACCTTGCGAATGTGAGTCGGGGGATTCTTGGATTCTTCTGACTTAAGACTTCTTCCTGATGACGATGAATACATTATTATTATTATTGTTATTATTATTATTATTATTATTATTATTATTATTATTATTATTATTATTATTATTATTATTATTATTAGGGATTTTACGTAATAAAAAACCTCCAAATATGCAGGTTCTCTGTGCCTTGGTGGAACACGGGAAATGGGTGTAAATTATCGCGAAGTTGTCTGTAAATTGTTTGAAACCACCATCGTTCGTGCCCTTCGAATTGATTCTGGACATCTATCTCCTGAAAATGACCATCTCCTTACAGTTTGTGCATTTATTCGCCCACAAACATTTTACCTGTGTCCTGTAACAAGCTCAACATATTCAATGGACGAAGCTGTCTCTGTGCAAAAGCAGATCATGCACTTATTTGTGTACTGCATGTGGCTCGTGCTGAGCACAATTAATTCATATTTTGTATTTTATATGTGTTTTTTTTTAAATGGGTAGATTTGTATAAAGCTTTATGCTTAACATTGAAAATGGAAGTGTAGAGCATGTGGGCCTCTCTCTCTCTCTCTCTCTCTCTCTCTCTCTCTCTCTCTCTCTCTCTCTCTCTCTCTCTCTCTCTCTCTCTCTCTCTCTCTCTGTTACTTTTTCTGAAACTGTGAATAAAAACCTTATTAAAACACTGACCCTATCGTAGACATATGAATGTATGTAACAATTCAGATGCTGGATATCTCAACTCGAATTATGATTAATAGAAAGCTTGATATACTTCATAATATATCAATACTTTGCGTATAACATATTGCTGCTAATTATTTTATCATGAATTTTAGTACACGCGTGTATTAATTAAATTTCTCTATATCGCTGATGATCTTCGCCATAATCTATTGATCTCAGAACTTGTTTGTTGATCCAGTTTATTCTCATTGAATCTATTCATCCAAAGATAAGAAGCAAAATAAAGGGGCATAAAAAAAGGACACGAGTGACTTAAGCTTTGTCGAAGAAAAGGCTAATCGCATATAACCGGTTTGTGTTATGCGCAGACAATCTGCAAGCACCTTATCGCTTCGAGGAGGTCGTCTACTAAACCCGTGAATAATGCACTCATTGAAAAGCTTTATATTTCATACAGGACATATTTATACCCACTTTGTCTTCTGCGTTTGCTAGGGTTATCGGGAATAACCAATAAGTAATTAGTTCTGTTTTGATTGTATATTGAAACTGGATGGAGTTAGACCTTGACTACAAGGAGAGAATGATTTCTGACAATAATCAATTTTTTTTTGTTATTAAACGTTTAAACGACTGACCTTTAACATCGAGAAATAACGCCAGCAGACGACTTACGTTTTTGTGACGTCTCAACAATGACCCGTGTGACCTAAAACAATCACCTAAGTAACCGGCTAAGCGAGTAATTTGTACTTGCGTACGAAGGCTCCACCCTAGTGTTAAAAACTGTTAGAATAACATGTGCTAATTGTAATAAGAACGGCTTCTTAAATTCTTATTTGTCAGTGGTGCATTTTTATTGTTGAGGTTTGTTGTGTGCTATAACACGCGAATATTTTAGGTAGGCGTACGCTCTGAAAAAGGTGTATTTTTAAAGTTGTATATGAATTGCTCTGTATTGAGCTTTGACCTTCAGGTATACTGTTGATTTATTTTTAAAAGTATCTAAATACCGACATGTACTCGATGTGTCCTCATTGTTTTTCAGGTACTTCACACCACAACCGGTGCACGCTCACGGCTTCCATTCACACAGGGATCCCATTATGGGCACCGTGAAGCCTCACTACATGGGCCGCTCCAGAAGGTAACTTGAGAGTTAAGAGAAAATAAGAAAGCAATCAATGGCATTTTAGGGTCAGTCGCAGATATCCTAGCCGTCTTTTGGCTAAAGTCTTGAAATTTTTATATCCGCAATACAATAGCAAGCGGGCCCTAATCAGTCTATCTTATTGGTGCGGCACACTCCTTTCTTAGGCCTTTAGCTAAATCCATATGCCCTCCCTGCTGATTAAACCTGACCCAGTTAAATCAATTTCTCGTTTATCCGAACTCAAAGCAAGAAGCGAAATACTTTTCGTGGAAAACCAATTTTTATTATTATTACTTTTTATTTTATTGGATGCCTAAACAACACTGGAATATGTCTATGTGTTAGATATCATATCTCCCACAGATTTTTCTGTTGTTCCACATAGTGATTACTTAATCAGATAATTTTGTCACCACGTTGCACATTTAGTAAATGTATGCATTGCAGTATTTTTAACTTTAGGTGAATAAAATTTGTTGATGTATAGGTTAATCTTCTGTATTGAAATTGTTATATCTTCCATCTGTCTCTCTCAGACGCGATCCGTTCATTCCCACTTGCAAGCTTCGTTGACCCCGTTTTCGGGATAATAGTCAACTTCCGTTTTTTTTACCTTGACCGGACCCAGAAGGCCAAGGTCACCGAGGTACATCTTATGTAACGTTGTTTATGTCCAAAGGGTCGAAAATGAGCACAAAACCGCTCTCTCTCTCTCTCTCTCTAACCGTTTTCGTGATAATAGTCAACTTCAGGTTTTTTTACCCTGGCCATGACCGAGAAAGTCAAGGTCACCAAGGTACCTCTTATGTAACGTTTTATATGCCCAAAGGGTCGAAAATGAGCTCAAAATCATTCTATCTCTAACCCTTTTTTAGATAATAGTCAAGTTCCAGTTTTTGAACTTAACCGTGACCGAGAAGGTCAAGGTCACGGAGGTACCTCTTATGTAACGTTGTTTAGGCCGACAGTTGGCCGTGACCCAGAAGGTCAATGTCACCGAGGTACCTCTTATGTAACGTTATATAGACCCAAAGGGTCGAAAATAAGCTCAAAATAGCCCTATCTCTGACTTTTTTCGAGATAATAGTCAACTTCCGGTTTTTGGCCTTGACCCTCTGGATCACGGTCAAGGTCAAAAAGTGGTATCTCTACATTTCGTAATGGACTTACACAAACAAGGACACTGTAGAGGCTGGCTGTTGGACAGCAACATAAATTGTAATCATGCAAGAATTGTTGAGCACTGGCAAATTATTGACAGTGACGCAAGATGAAGCCAAGAAATTCATATCAACTATAACATTAAACTTAGAGAAGAAAAATAAAAAAATCATATAGACGAAGAAAATTTTATTTTACTGTTATTTACAATTTTGTAAGTTTTTATATTTTTTATATTTTTGCAACAGTAATTTAAAAAAAAAATAGCAAAAAACTAAATAAATAATTTAAATAGATTTTACTATGAAGAAATAATGAAAATACTGAAAAGATAAATCTTACTTTTTTGCCAACTTTTTTAAACTACAGGAGTGATTATCGGCAGAGGTATCATTTACTATATTTCTACTACTGTAGCATTTTTATGAAATAAAAGAAAACAAGTTTTTAACGCATGTAACCTTTTTCTTTTTTCATTCGGAAACAGCACTCTTCTTCCTGACATTTACCAAAGAAACTTTAACAAAAATGTGCGCTATGAACCACGGTTATTATGCGTGATTGACGCAAAAACGGGTAAAAAGATTCCCTTTAGAGGGCACGGGAGCATGCATTTACCCAAGATGTCTGTCAAAGACGAAGAGTCTAAGCCATCCAACGAGGGACCGGTCACAGAGGATCTAAGGTTTGTTTATGTGACGTCAGAAACGGAATTGTTTTATTTCCGGCTTGAGAATGCAGTGTCATCTTCCGCAATTCTATAACAATCGAGTTTAATCAAAAAGAGCGACGGTATCTTTCACATATATTTCATATAATGCTTTATTTGCCATTGTAAATCTAATCGAAAGCTCATTGTTTTATGCTGAATTTTAGGGCATTGTCCCCACACAAGCACATTTTTGTTGGAGTTTCTTTGGTAAAGAAACTAACATCTCCCATGCGCTTTATTACAGGAATAACTAGGTGCATGTAATTTGCTTTGCCAGGATAAATTAATGAATTTTCAGATTTCAGCAATCAGTGCCAGTTAACGAAAAAAATCACGTGGCAGTCTGATTCTTTTTACAAATATCCTATTTGTTATTAGATATATTTCGTTTGTTCATATCATAAAAACAGATTTTGAAAATACGAAAAACTCCTATTTGCCATGCAAAAATGTTCTTCTCAAAAGTAATTTACCTTTTAATTTTAAATAAAAAACACAGACTGCCCCACAGAGTTGTGTGGTTTTTCAACACTATTGTGTTGCTATTGCTCTTTTTTTACAATTTTGAAGTTGCTTATTTATTTTCATATTTTCAGTGCTAATCAATAATATCACTAACAAAGGCTGTTCCTTGCGCTTTTAACCACATAAAAACACTTCTATGCACCGCTTGCCGTGTGATGATGCATTTTGCAATAACTTAAATTTACATGATGGGGATAAATACGTAAATGCAAAGACATCTTCCAAAATCCATATTTTGATATCAAGAATTAATTTTTGCTGTCTGTAATTGTATTTTTGATGTCTCTAAATGCATTCTTGGCCTCAAAAAATAATTTTTGATATCAATAAATATTTAAAGATATCAAGAAATATTTATTGGTATCAAAAATGATTTAATGATATCTAAAATTGATTTGTTGAGATCAAAAATTCAATTCTTGATAGCAAAAATTCTTGAGAGGAAAATACCAATTTTGAGCTCAATAATTCATTTTCTTTTTATTGGTATCAAGAATTTATTTCACATATATTTATTTCGGACTGAGACTTTTTTAATTTGTATTTTGAAGTCTGTAAATAATTTTTTGATCTCAAAAATTTAATTTTGATATCAAAATTTCAGTCTATTTTTTTAAATAAAAAATTTAGAAGTACACATTTGTAAATTAATAATCTACATTGATTTTGTGATATCTTTATTTAAATTTTGATATCAAAAATAAGCATTAAATGTTAAAACGGCATTCCATAGTATAAACTGTAAGCTAAAAGAGAAAGGTAATTTTTAAGTTTTATTGTAACATTTTAAGTGTTAAAGCATCTACAGCAAGAATCTCCGAAACCCATATGACCATATGTTCAGCATATCTTGCAAATATGTTAATACAATTTAACATATGGTTACTCAGATAAACCAGATCGTATCTAAATCATGTTGTCACAACACCGCTAACATGTTTTTAAATTATAACAATTTTTAAGATGTGCCGACCATTGTGTTATCATGTGGTTACCATACGTCGTGAGCTTAAGTTTTCTCATGTGTAGTTGTACTTTTATATCGACTGTTCAAGTAATTGAACTTATCTTGAACGTGTGCTGTTATGATGGGTAATTTTGAGATAATCAATATATATATATATACGGATAACCATATGTTCCCCGAATGAGCGGCTTGCACTATTAAAAAGTAGTACATAGTTGGGAAAGTGTCGAACTGAAAACAAAAGACATAAAATGCAATTCACCAGCTGATAGATAAAGCGCCGATTATATACTTATTTGTTTATTTATTTTTGCTGTTTCAGGTTGCAAAGATCTCTCTCGAACATTCACGAAAGGAGCGTCTTCGAGGTAAAGCTACATATTTTGGTTAAAAAAATCCTTAATTGTTTTACTCAGTCTTTCGGTGTAAAAATATTCGCCTTTATTTTGATCCATTTACCAGGCAACCTGAAAATTAGTTAATTTATTTGTTAATATGAGATAATTGATAATCAGGAAAAGCAGCACAGTTTATGGCTGTTTTATACTTGCTGTATTTTATAATAAGTATTTAGTATGTAGGCTCAATAATATTTATACTGTATTTCATGGTATTTTTAAAGCACATAATCTGACATATCATTTTGTTTCTTCACACAGTATAAATAAATCCCAAAAGCAGAGGTATAAAACAGTGATCAAATATTTGAAAAAAAACAGGATACTGGATTTGCAAGCAGCTATTACATCATCCATCCGGACTGGACATCAGAGCTTCACGGTAGACATAAGTTATCCAAGAAGGAGAAGTCGTTGTATGGGTATGATAACAGACCAGCAGTCAATCCTCTCAGTGCCTATATAGAACCGTTGTTGGACAAGAGAAGAAAGAGGGATGAGTACATCAAGTCCATGGAACAGGTGATTGGTTCTTCAATTCCCCACTTCCTTCAGACTCCGCCTACCTTAATATCGTTGTTGGACTAACTCCAGTGGCAGTTCGGCTTGTTGCGTATTAGACATTTTGGTTCCGTCAACCCTCTGTGGATTCCAAAGCAGTGACATTAAAAGAACGGAAGTACTTTTTAAATCTCTATCACTTTATGTTTACACTGAACAGATAACTGATGAGTCTTATGAGACGCACTAATCATAGGTACTAATAATGATTAAAACAGAAATCAGCCAAATCTTTGTACCTCTGTTCCAATATATGTCTAAGACACAGCTTGAAAGAGCAGTTACGCTTGCCTGATGGGTTCCTTAAAATGAAATTGATCGCACAATACGCAGAAGCAAAGCAGCTTTGAAGAAATGCGCGCCTAAAAAACAATATTGCGTTTTACTAAATGAGAGATGTATTTTTCAGACACGGCAACTGAACGAAAGGCAGAACACTGCAAGAGAATGTGCCCAAGCACGTGCTATTAAGCCAATGACGCCACGTGACCCACAAGGACAGTACAAGGCTTTTACGGTGTATTAACTACCAGATATATTACTTAGATTAAAAGAATACAGCATTGATTAGTCATATAGTATTTACGTTCAGTATTTTTCTCCAAGTCAAACAGTTGATTGAAATTGGGACTGAGTTGTTGTAAACAATACAAATAAGCCATTTTTGATTGAATAATTAAATAAAACATTTCAAAATTAAAAGAGTTGCATAAAAATGAAGAAACGTAATAATTTGGCTACTATTATAATGACGTATGTATTCATGGCGTAATATGCTAAAGATGTCCTTTGTTTTCGATCATTTGGTGAACTGTGCAATTTGTATCTTGAAACTGGTCGGAATATGTAAGAATACTATTATTTTCAGGTTATCTGTGTTCTTTTCACACTCCTTGTATGCAAGTACAGCACATTCAATAAGTTACAATCAGCATTAAATGTAGTATTCTGCGTATTGTAATGTTAGGATGTTTATAACACAGCTCACATTTTCGAGTGCGCATGCACAATGGAAGAAATTCGCAGGATCCACATGGGGATAAAACATAAAGAAGAAATAAAGACATTTATTAAAAATTGTTTTTCTCTGTTATGATGGACTTATAATGTGTCAAACCTTTATTAGGATGTAGGAAAATTGTTCACGACATTACTGAAATAGGTTTCTAATACAAACTCTATATCTATTTTAACGTGATTTTGATGTTTTCGCCATTGACTTCCATGCATGTTTGTCCGCAGAGCTGGAGTCTGCTTATGTACCGTAAAGCCACGAACGGAAATGTGAATCGGCTTATGATTTGATATTAAACGCATAGCACATAGGATATCATAAAACTGATCCAGACATTACATGATTATTAACCATTGGGTATAAAATATGATAACAATAGATTGGTTTCAGTATGGATTATTATAATACAAAGAATTGCTCTAGATTATTTTTCCTTCTTTATACGAGAAATGATCAACAAATGCACTGGTATTCTGTGAGCAGGTGGATAGTTTTATGTTAGCAATTCTCAAACCCAATGTCAACCTGCCTCAGCATGTGGCATAGATCGTGGGCTATCCATAGAACAAATGACACATAATTTATTATTATATGTGTTATACACTTACAAGGTCGTATATTTAGTACTTATTAAAGCTGTATTTATAATCTATCACAAACGTTATAATTGCCCACTTGAACTGAAAATTAGGAAGAAAGCGGTCAGTTCACTCATTGTCTTCGATTTGTCACAGGTTAAAATTTCGCCTTTTCGTCTCTGTGACAGGTGAGCGACACGTTAATATATTTTTACATTCTTTTGTTTAGGATTCGCGTTAATTTCATATGAAAGGCACAGAAACAGTTGTTTTCGGTTTGCATACGTAACATAGAAAACAGTGTTAATTTTTGTTCTTTTCAAACTATAAGAATGTTTCAGTATTGTAAAACTGTGAACCTTTTTCTAGATTAATTTAAGTGAAGCCAAGTCCATAGATATCCTCGTTTTCTCAGTGTCTGTTGAAACAAACTTTCGAACTCTTCAAATGCATATTATGCTTAAACTGTATTTCGGTGCTTCACATGACTAGTTGAAGAATACGAGCTAAGCTGAGATAAATTTACAATGAAGAGCAAGGGTTATAGCGAAATGCATGTACTACAGGGAAAATGTGTTGTTATTCTCTTTTTCTTATTTTGAACTCAATACGAGACCAGTTTGATATAATATCTTTAAGAAGAATATAGTGGCATCCGAAATGAAAATTATACTTTCTATTAGCAAATTTTGTTTTAGAGTAACAATGTCGAATCGTTTTGTTGATTTTGTTTTTGATTCAGTTGGCAGTGTAATCTTGTAACACCGTATTAGTGACAAGTAAGGTTTTCTTTCTTCTTTGAACAGAATAAAACAATTGTTTATATTATGGTATTTGCAACAAAGTAAACAGAAAAATAACATTTTATGTAATTGAATGTGCTAAGAGAGTCAGAATTGTTTTAGGTATCTATTTTGCAACAAAATAAATTAGTTAATTTGTGAGCTTCAGCTGATTAAAATGGTTTGCAAATAAATGTTTTCCCGTTTCTTTGTTTTTTTTATAGAATAAACAAATAAATTTAAGGTTTTAATTTAACAGAAAAATGTCTTGACATCAAAACTATGGCATAAGAAAAAATCTGAAAAGTTAAAGAACTCAATATAAAATGTATTGGCACTAAAATAATGGCGCAAAAAAACCAACAAAGATAAATTAGTGACTGAAAATAAATTGAGGAAATACGTAATGAGAGATTAAGGAACAATACAAGAATAGCCGTAACGAAAATCTAAAAAAGTAAATATTCGAAGAGGAGGTAAATTAAAATTAGCTGATTAGTTAGTGTCTTCAGTGTATTATACACGAGTTATTTAATGCATAAAGGTTCTTTTTGAAATGGGTAGCTTTCAAAGTAATGTTTGTTTCAATGCTTATCTTTGTACCACAGTTTTTGCATAACTAAGCCCTAAAAATAATAGTAAGTAATAAATATTGCTCATTTTTGGCAGAAGTTTTTATTAGTTTTCATTTGATGCAACATTTTTATTTATTACGCAAATATGTTATGTTTGTCGGAGGAATAACATTGAAAAATGCTTTTTTTGTGCAGCAATCGCAAATTTAAAGTTTTTTGTGTTATATATAAATTGATTATTAAAAAATTTGCTAAATGTGACGTCATAAAACTATGCGTCGTAAACGAGATACTGACTAAAGGGAGTTTAAACAGAAAGTTGAGTATAATTTCCTATTAAAAATTTCGATCACTTTAAATACACAAAAGAGGGCGTCTAAAGAGTCTCAGTTTATTTGAGCTTTGTCATTTTTAAACTGGAAGAAAGTATTTGGCTGTTAGTGAACTTTTCTCCAAAGAACAAAGCGTTGGCCTCAAGTAAGTAGTAAGAAGAATAAGCGGCAACTTTTGCTTATTTTTGTGACTGCCAGTGCACTTACAAAGAAAGAAATGTGACTGCACTGTGCATATAAGTAGGGCCATGACATCTGCGATAACATAATTATATAAGCACAGTGCTATATGTACGATCACATATATGTGTAAACAGAGCCATACATATACGATTACATTATGTGTACAAGCAGAGCGATACATATGCGATTACATTATGTGCATAAGCAGAGCGATACATACGATTACATAATGTATATAAGCAGAGTGATACATAGAGTAGGGTGGTGCAACGCGCCCAAGCGGAGTTAAAAGTCCACTCAACGTTATTTTGAAATGTGTTACTTTTTTCACTCAAAATTAAAACTGAATGAATTGGTAGATGGCGAAAGCACACGTTATCTAAATAAAACCACAACAGAGGCACAATGTTGCAAGTAAAGATATTATTTAATTTTAGTGAGTCAATTTCATAAGGATGAGAATTTTTTTGGGAAGCCATAGAAGTTTTTATAGGCTTCAAATTTTGGGGTAATATCATGAAATTAATAAGTGGCTAACAGAGTGTAACCGATGATAGGCGATGGTAATTTTTTGAGATTACATTCACATTGTATCCTACGGGGGGCACCAGTAGGCCTTTTGCCCCAGGGAGGGCAAAAACTTTTTATTCAGTTTTTCATGAAAAGTAAAAAGTTTTAACAACTGATTCACTATGGAGGTAGACGGATTTGAGGTTGAACACCAACCAAAAGATAAGGAACATATCTCAACTCAATAAAATTTTATAGCAAATCGCGCTTAAGGGGGCCTCTTACCACACCCTACTCTATACGATTACATTATATTACGATTACATATGACGTACAAGCACAGAAATATATATTCAATGATGTTTCTTGTATAAGTAGAACGATAGCTTTACGATTAGGCCACGTGCATAAGTATAGCTATAGGCATATGATGAGTAGAAAATATCAACTTATAGTTTTAAAACACATTAAAAACATACTTTTTATTTTTAAAAACTACTGAGTAAACAAGGGTAAAACGATTAACGTAAAGTTGATCAAACTGTATTTGTGCTTTTTCCAAACTGCACGTTGTTGTCCAACAGCCAACCTCCTCCGTGGGTTCGGTTTGTTGTATATCGTTTTGTTTCACAGACATTGGGATTCCACAAAAATAGTTACTTAAATAAAAGGACCTATTTTTTTCAAATTTCATTCGCTTTGTTTTTATACGTTACAGATGTGCTTTCTTAATCAAAGAGGCAGTCAAGAACAAGGTATATTATATTTTTTCCTTTAATCTTCCTGTTCTAGTTAACTTCTGTATTGAGTATTACACGTGCCTGCACATTTCCTTGTGCACAAATCCTCAGTCCTTGTGCACACGTATATGCGAATCCTCAGCTCTCGTGCGCACATGTACACGAATCCTCAGTCCTCGTGCTCACATGTACACGAATTTTCAGCTGTCGCACACACGTGCACACGAATTCCCAGCCCTCGTGCGCACGTGTGTACACGAATTCTCAGCCCTCGTGCACACGCGCACATGAATTCTCAGCTCTCCTGGGCAATTGTAGCGATTTTAGAATCCTTTTAAGCCCTAGCTGTAACAAATATTGATTCATCTGTTCAAATTTCAGTAACATAACTTATTTTATTTCCACTGTTTTATTCTTGCTTTTCTGTTGCTGAATGGACCGAAATGTTTTAACAGTATGTTTTTTCATGATTTCCTGTAATTAATAATGAAAATTGATAACCACTCTGTAGCATAATTGCACTTGGGGATTTGCCAAAATCCCCTGGTGTATTGAACTTGTACCAAAATTTTAGTCGCAGTTGTGGCGACTAAATTTTTTTTTCCATTTTTCTGAGTTTGTTTGTGGAACTAGTCAGAAGCCGTTAGGGCTAGAAAGATGAATCTGGATATGATAAATTTCAGTATGTCTAGTTGAACTTCCTGTATTGTTTTTTAAATTCGCTTCATTTTTCAATTAAAAACGACAGAGCAAATTTGCGAACAGTCTGCAAGAAGCTGAGAGCAGTAGCACATCATCTAAACTAGCATGATATCAGCCTCGCTGTATTGATTGCCCAACCCTCTACAATAAGAGCCACCGCAGCATGCGTGTGAAAGTTTAAGTTGGCTGCTTTAGTTCCCAACTGTTAGAGAGTGATGAAATTCGGCTCACTGACACAGGGTGATTAGGCGCCGTAAAATCCACAGTTTCTCTAACCATGACCTTAGAGAACGATTGTCATCCTCGACCATGGTCAATGTCAAAAACCGGAAACGGTAATTATCTCGAAAACAGTTAGAGATAGGGCGATTTTGAGCTTATTTTCGACCCCTTTCGACCTTCTGGGTCACGGTCAAGGTCAAAAACCGGAAGTTGACTATTATCTCGAAAACGGTTAGAGATAGAGCGGTTTTGAGCTCATTTTCGACCCTTTGGGCCTGAACAACGTTACATAAGAGGTACCTCGGTGACCTTGACCTTCTGGGTCACGGTCAAGGTGAAAAACCGGAAGTTGACTATTATCTCGAAAACGGTTAGAGATAGAGCGACTTTGAGCTCATTTTCGACCCTTTGGGCCTAAACAACGTTACATAAGAGGTACCTCGGTGACCTTGACCTTCTGGGTCACGGTCAAGGTCAAAACCGGAAGTTGACTATTATCTCGAAAACGGTTAGAGATAGAGCGATTTTTCGCTCATTTTCGACCCTTTGGGCCTAAACAACGTTACATAAGAGGTACCTCGGTGACCGTGACCTTCTGGGTCACGGTCAAGGTCAAAAACCGAAAGTTGACTATTATCTCGAAAACGGTTAGAGATAGAGCGACTTTGAGCTCATTTTCGACCCTTTGGGCCTAAACAACGTTACATAAGAGGTACCTCGGTGACCTTGACCTTCTTGGTCACGGTCGAGGTCAGAAACCGGAAGTTGACTATTATCTCGAAAACGGTTAGAGATAGAGCGATTTTCAGCTCATTTTCGACCCTTAAGGCGTGAACAACGTTACATAAGAGGTACCTCGGTGACCTTGACCTTCTGGGTCACGGTCAAGGTCAAAAACCGAAAGTTGACTATTATCTCGAAAACGGTTAGAGATAGAGCGACTTTGAGCTCATTTTCGACCCTTTGGGCCTAAACAACGTTACATAAGAGGTACCTCGGTGACCTTGACCTTCTGGGTCACGGTCAAGGTCAGAAACCGGAAGTTGACTATTATCTCGAAAACGGTTAGAGATAGGGCGATTTTCAGCTCATTTTCGACCCTTAAGGCGTGAACAACGTTACATAAGAGGTACCTCGGAGACCTTGACCTTCTGGGTCACGGTCAAGGTAAAAAACCGGAAGTTGACTATTATCTCGAAAACGGTTAGAGATAGAGCGATTTTCAGCTCATTTTCGACCCTTAAGGCGTGAACAACGTTACATAAGAGGTACCTCGGTGACCTTGACCTTCTGGGTCACGGTCAAGGTCAAAAACCGAAAGTTGACTATTATCTCGAAAACGGTTAGAGATAGAGCGACTTTGAGCTCATTTTCGACCCTTTGGGCCTAAACAACGTTACATAAGAGGTACCTCGGTGACCTTGACCTTCTGGGTCACGGTCAAGGTCAGAAACCGGAAGTTGACTATTATCTCGAAAACGGTTAGAGATAGGGCGATTTTCAGCTCATTTTCGACCCTTAAGGCGTGAACAACGTTACATAAGAGGTACCTCGGTGACCTTGACATTCTGGGTCACGGTCAAGGTCAAAAACCGGAAGTTGACTATTATCTCGAAAACGGTTAGAGATAGAGCGATTTTGAGCTCATTTTCGACCGTTTGGGCCTAAACAACGTTACATAAGAGGTACCTCGGTGACCTTGGCCTTCTGGGTCACGGTCAAGGTCAAAAACCGGAAGTTGACTATTATCTCGAAAACGGTTAGAGATAGAGCGATTTTGAGCTCATTTTCGACCCTTTGGGCCTAAACAACGCTACATAAGAGGTACCTCGGTGATCTTGACCTCCTCCATCATGGTCAAGGTCAAAAACTGCAAGTTGACCAGTATCTCAAAAACGGTTAGAAAACTGAATTTGATTTTTTGTGCCCAAATGAGGTTACATTATATTCACTTCGATGGCTTCGTTCAAGATAATAATCCGGAAGCTGACAATTATGTTGAAACACTGAAAAATGTGTCTTTGACTAGTGGAACAGTTAACAATGAGCGCTCGCATAAGCAGTCATTGCTTGTTTTTTGTGGCGTGTGGCACGAGCTAAAAAAAAAACAAAAAAAAAACAAAAAAGAAAAATCAAAACTGCGGCTATTGGTAGCAAGGCAGCAATGCATCAAAGGCTACTGTATTACATATGGTCACCGATTTTAACTCACTCCCTCTCACTCCTCATTTTGGCTCGGTTCGGAATGTTTAAATGTATTCACACGCAGATGATTCTTCAGATAAAAGAAAAGAAATGAAAGAAACTGACAACTTTTCGAGTTGTCAGACTTGAATGTTTTTCAAGTTACAGCAATATTCTTTCAAATAAATCGCTTTAATAGGAACGGTGTTTCTGAACTGAGTAGTGCTTTTTTTTTTTTTTTTTTTTGGGGGGGGGGGGGATATATTCTGTGAGGTCTTCAGCTGACCATAAATATTGTTTTAAAGGCTTAGAGCTCCCAAGTTTGGTTTATTCCTATCAATCGTATTTATCAGTTAAAGGTTTTGATTGATATCGCGTGAAGTGAAGTGTCGCTCCAGCTAAATTTCATTTCTGTCGCTTGCAACCCCCCCCCCCTCCTCCACCTCCACTCCCGCATATAGTTATGATGGTATTTGCCTTAATTTTATCATCTAACATGTAAGAGATACAAATGTGGTTTGAAGATGTGTTGTTTTCTATAAGCTGAAATATAGTTCTTGCAAAAAAAAAAAAAAAAAACTTGGAAAAGTTCTGTCCCGCATAGGTCTAGGCAACGGCGTAGGTGCAATTGGGCGTAGGTCTTCTACACATCCAAATTTTCTCGCGTAGGTCTAGGCCGCGTAGGCCAAGAGGGGCGTAGGTCTAATGGGCGGACACGATTCTTACCAGGGACTTTATCAGGACACTGACCCCGGCTAATTTGGCTAATTTGTATTTGATACACAAAGTCCTTTCGGGGCTTAGATCATATCCCGGCTCGCCTCAGTTATATGTCAAAATTGGAAACATTTGTCCATGATTAAGGTTTATGATTATAGAACATTGAATAACTTTCAATAGGGTATTTCCGATTTAAATGAATATATTCAAAATAGGTCACAAAAAGATTTTTCATATACAATAGTAGATTTGTGTTGTTTTTTTATCAACTCTTAAAGAAAAGATTTTATGAGGAAATATCTTGAACAAGACATATGTTATGCACACTGTTTTATATATATATATATATATATATATATATATATATATATATATATATATATATATATATATATATATATATATATATATATATATATATATATATATATATATATATACGACATAAAATTTGTGCAATTTAACTCTTTGCTACTGTCAGTTATGATATGGAAATGGTTTCAATTGGAGTTGAATGAACCTGTTGATTTCTTCAGTTGCTGAAAAAAAAAAATTCCTCTGAGAATTTTCGCATGTACACTTTAGGGCAAGAATCATGAAGTCCCTACCATGAGTTGTTAAGATTCAAACATCAGTCTATGTTTTGGGCGGAAAAGGTAAAGGGAGTGAGGGTAGAAAGTCGATTTCTTTTTGGTTGGCTATTCCTTTGAATATTAAATATAATAATAAATGCATATTAAATATAAATTTTTGGAACTACACTCGGCTTAGAAATTCAGCAAGTGTTTTTTTTTTTAGCATTCAAATTGTTTGCGTTGTGTGTGCCAACAAAAAAAAAAAAAAAAACACCAGTGACATCCTGTACTTTTTACGTCAACAGTTTTGGGCGTTGTTTGTTTACGTATATGAGAATGCCTGACTTCGAGGTATTCTCTATTTTCATGGCCCTGTCTATTCATACCGAGGGCGTCAGCCCGAGGTGTGAATAGACAGGGCCATGAAAATAGAGTTTACCGAGAAGGAAGGCATTCTCATACTTAATGTCCATGTGCCAGACGAATTGGCCCCGCCTCCCTCGGCCCGTCACCCCCTATTGTTCTGCGATTAAGGTGACAAATAAAGAATAACAATCATGACAAGGTATAAAAAACCGAACGATCATTCATAACAACCTAGTTAATGCAAGAGTCAACACGAGCTATTTTTTTTTGGTACAAAATTAATATGGAGGAAGATTCAGAAAATGATTTTTTTTACCCAGACTCCTTCTGAATTGCAGAGGGAGTCTGGGAATTTTGACATTGGATTGGACATTGATGGATTTATTCAAGTATATAATGTTAACGAGCCTGCCGGATCTATCGATACCACACGCATGATAATACCGGATGGACCTCACATAATTTTTGAAAATGAATTCCGACATTAGCTACAAGGTAATTTATTTGAAAGTTTCTACTTTCTTCTGTTTAAGTTAATGTTACTCGTCGTAAAATTCTGGCGTTTTGCTCGACCTTTGAAATCGAGAGAAAAAACTCGATTAAGTGATCATTCTGACGTCTATCAAACGTCTTTTTGAGGTAACTACGTCTGTCGACGAATATTTAACGTAGAAAAGGAGATGCGTTTTGTCACTTTTGTCGCGACTAAATCACGACGGCTGTCGAACGTCTGTGTCGATATATCTCTTTCATCACCCCCCCCCCTTCCCCCAAATCCAATAAAAACTAAAAAATTCGTCAGGTATTTAGGCATTAGAATATTTGTTAAGGAATATATGTTTTTAAGTTTAAATAAATGTTTTTTTTTCAAGGCGAAGATTCTTGATGTTTGATTCCTGATAAAATTCCATGTGATCAATCACTATGTCTTGTTTTCAATGAATCAAATTAAACAACAATGAAAACAAAGTCACACCTTGCAGGGCATTCTCAAAAAGAATGACCTGTGTACCGGGTCGTTATTTTTGAGAATGCCCTGCCTCACAAAAGAGGTGCGACTTTGCTTGCCTCGTTCTTCAAAATAAGTCATCGGAGAAAACAAAAGAAGTGGACATTAAATCTTGCGCAGGGAGTTCACCCAAAGCTGACTTGGACATTTGAGACCGATCGGACGTCATAACTAGCAATGAGATTGTTTTCTTTTCCTTCACACAGACATAGCATTGCACTACATAAAAGGATATGCAAAAAGCCTCCCTGAAAGCACACTATATAGTTCAATGTGACCTAAAATGTCAACGACGTCACGCTGAATGGAAAAAAAGAGGGAGCTATTGAATAATATTCACGCAATCTAAAACTAATATCATAAAGATATTACTGTGTGTGTGTGGGTGGTCGGAGGAGAGGGGGAGGGGAGAATAGGTTTGCGCGCTTTCATCTTTATTCTTGTCACGCAAATATTTAAAAATATAATACTGGAAATAATTTTAGTAACTATTACACTAGTTTACTGAATTTGTAAAATTCGGTAAAATGTTTCCGTACGAGTCCTTTTAGAAATTCGTTTCATTTTATGTGCAAAAATGGACGTTAAAATGTTACCAATGAAGCCCATAGTTTAGGCAGTTAAGGCACATGGTATATCATCGTAGTCATATGGAACCTTCGGCGCTCCACAATGAGAGCAATTATAGCATGTGTGTGCTGTTGACTGCAGCGTTTCAGTTTTCTCCATTTGCTAAAGACCATATTTATATATATATATATATATATATATATATATATATATATATATATATATATATATATATATATATATATATATATATATATATATATATATATATATATGGTCTAATATACTTTATGTAAGAGGTATCGTGGTAACCTTGACCAAGTTCAAAAACTGGAAGTTGATAAATATCTCGCAAATGGTTAGAGATAGAGCGGTTTTAAGTGCATTTTTTACCCTTTGGACCTAAACAGCCTTACGTAACAGGTACCTCTGTGATCTTGACCTCTTCGGTCATGATGAGGGTCAAAAAACGGAAGTTGACCATTATCTCGAAACCAACTAGAGATAGAGTGATTTCAGCTTATTGTCGACACTGTTGGCCCAAAAGACGTTGTATAACAGGTGTCGCGGTGACCTTGACCTCCTCGGTCATGGTCAATGTCAAAAACAAGCACTTGGCCATTATCTCGAAAACGGTTAGAGGTAGAGCGATTTTGAGCTTGTTTTCAACCCACTGGTCCTACAGAACGTCATGTAAGAGGTACCCCGGCGACCGCGATCTCCTCATGGTCATTTCTGAATTTTAAGAGTTCAGAATTGTATTTTTTGTGCCCGCAGTGCAATTTTCGATAATCTGTAGCGAAAATAGTATAGTTTAAAAGAGAGTTTCAACGCTCTGTAGCAAAGCAAATAAATTCGAAGTTTTGGGAAGATATTGGCGAGAGTTAAATAAAGACAGATTTTCATATATATTCCCTCCACACAAAACAGCACTTGCCTGTTCGTGTTTTTTTGTCTATCACACATGCAGGAACGATTGACTCTATAGGGTACTCGATAGACGATCAAACAGTAAGTCCCCTTCTTAAACCAGCATTTAATTTGTCACTTTTTGGGACATCCCCACGATCTACCTCTGTGTACTAAGTTCTGCCCTTCAGATGCCCTCCTCCATATTGTTTAATTTTCGATGTGAAGTTTTCGCAATTTGTTGACATGCGTTTACATCGTGAAATGATTAGTTTGTGTGTCATCACTATGCAATATGGCGTCTGGCCGCAAACAAACTTTTTATACATAAAAATAACATAAAGGTACACCACGTATGATATGAAGTTAATTAGTCGTTATGTCAGAACGTACTGAGGAACTGGAGAATAAAATGCAATAGGTTCTATAAGTTCAATCCTTAGCTAAAGATCTGATGCAATTAGAAGATTGGCCAAGTCACGGAACACTTCGTGCATATGTCTGGTATCTGTTGTGAAAAAAGAGCAATGCACAAGCAATCCACTCATCAACTCGTTAATATATATTGTCGAAAACCGTCGTAGGGGGGGTGGGGGTGGGGGTGGGGAGTGGGGAAGAGGGCGGTATCGATCAATTTTATGTATTCGGTCCCGCATACCAGGTGGAATAACCACCGACTAACTTGCTGCATGTGCCCTTGGGTTTCAAGATTTATATATCATTTATATATCTCACAAACAGAAAAACTTTTGTTTCTAGTTTCTAAAGGCTACACTGCTTGCTGTGGACCTTGATCTTGTTTTATCCAAGATGTATGTTTCCGGCAAGCCGCTGAAGTGACTCTGGTTTACGAGTTGATTTATGAAAGAAGGGTGAGCGGAAGATTACATAAATTAAGTCACAGGTAGTGTTATCACGGGTGGTCTTATCACAAGTGGCCTTGTTACAGGTGGTCTTATAAGAATGGTCTTATCGCAGGTGAGCTTGTTACAGGTGGTCTTATCACAAGCGGTGCTATCACAGATTATCTTATCACAGGTGGACTTATCGCAAGTGGGCTTATCACAAGTGGCCTTATCAAAAGCGGTCTTATCACAGGTGGTCTTATCACAGATGGTCTTGTCGCAGATTATCTTGTCACAGGTTGTCTTATCACAGGTTGTTTTAACGCGGATGATCTTATCGCAGGTGGTCTTATCACTGGTTTCTTATGAATCATTCCAATAGGCATGCCCTTTCATTTCAACAAACATATTAAAGGCTTCATTTGGTTATCTAAATTTTGGACCTTTTCAATCGTTGTAAAATTATTTTCTTATTTTCTTGCTACACGCAAAAGCCTTTGAAATTGAGAAATGCGTGAAAATGCGTGAAAACCCTTCTTTTAATTAGACTCTTTCCATAGTTATACATGAATGCAAATATTTATTTTTATTCAGGGTGTTATGTCTACGGTTGTAAAAGCTAATTACTGCAGCGATGCAGTGAAG
Source organism: Protula sp. h YS-2021 (assembly GCA_949752745.1). Taxonomy (NCBI): domain Eukaryota; kingdom Metazoa; phylum Annelida; class Polychaeta; order Sabellida; family Serpulidae; genus Protula; species Protula sp. h YS-2021. The sequence continues at coordinate 18,376,433 of OX457032.1, forward strand.
CTAGGTAATAAACACTTGGCCAAAATTAAAATTATAATTCTCGAAAGTTTTCGGTTCTCTCCCCCCCGTCTCTCTCTCTCTCTCTCTCTCTCTCTCTCTCTCTCTCTCTCTCTCTCTCTCTCTCTCTCTCTCTCTTCTATTATATGGGACCATGAGATTCGGGATTGCATGAACGACGCAAAAATTATGAATTTTTTTACACCCTTCCCCCTTCCCTCCCTCTCTGTGCGTGCGTTCTGTAAGGACGGATCTTAAGTCATAGCAAAAATGTGGCTCAGTTTGCTTTTAATTTTACAGTTTTAATGTTTTAGAGTTTATCGATAAAGTAATAAGCATGTATGCATGGCTAGGGTGTGGCGGGAGGGGGGTGCTCATTTGGGTACATGGATATTATATTATACATGGGGAGGGTAGGCAGCAAGTGCAAAAATTTTGCACACGAAATTTATGGCCAGCCTCTTAACCAAATGCCGCAAAATAATAAAAAGGCTTAATAAATATTGAACAATGAAGTCCAAAAGCCAAAATTATTTTTTAAACCAAAAAGTCAAATTTACAGATCTTGGCCTGATTCACTTGTGTGACTCCCATTGTTTGATTTCTTGTAATATATTGCGAAACTTTTTTCACGCCAACACAACTAATATAACTAAGCTTTGCTGTGATCCTCCTTATTTTTTGGAATGCCTATCTTTTATGTCACAGCAAAAGTTACATTGGGTTTCTTTGAAATTTTACGTGATATGCCTTTTCTTATCTCAGCCAAAAAAAAAAAGGGCAGGAAATAATATAAAGTTGTGACTAAGATGGAACAATAACATTGGTTGGTCTGGGCATGAAAATTTCTACCCTTTTTTGTGTCGCCTATTATGTGATACAGCACGAAATTGCACTTCATATTATGAAAATTTCCTGCTCGATTGTGTGTATCACTGGGCTTAGGTTAAATGCATATATATATATATATATCCAAAGGTAAAAAACATGTTGGTCCTATAGTGTCACCCAAGCGAATGTTACGTATTTTTTGATTGAGTAAAATTAGCTTTTTGATATGTGCCAACTGGGCTTTGAAATTATCGTTTTTAACGCAGTTGAAGACCAGTTTTACCAGATTACAATGGTACATGTATACAGAAACACGCATTCCAGTCTTCTGAACTTTTCGGCTTTCGGCGAAGGTGGAGGGGGATGCAAGATCTACAGCAGTTTCGCAACCCTTTTCTATATTTTTTTTCGCTTTTTTTTATTGCAGATTTTATAGGTTACTTAAGACCAATGGCAAACTTTACTCGTCTTGGAATGGGTGCATAAATAAACACGTGGGAAGTTTAGCTGGGGTGAAATATCGTATTTTTCCATTCACTCTATAATGATATTTGTTTTGCTCCTTGACAACAAACGCTGAGGGTGCATCAGCTGTGTACTTCTCATCAAAGACACATTCTTTATTTTTTTTTTTTTTTTGCTCTCAAAAAGGTAGATACATAGATTAAAATGAGTGGGCGTTCGTTAAACCATGAAAAAAATCTTTCGTATATGACCTAACCATTTTCCATTAGGCGTTTTTTTTTTAAAAATAAATATAACCCGAGGAAGGAATGATAATATGTATTATTACTTTTAATATATGTTTCGATTCTTTCGTATTTTAAATAGTCATGCTGATTGATTATCTGGTATGGGAGAACTATCAATAGATTAGTATTGTTCTTTATCTGATTGCTAAAATGTACTATTTTCAATTACTTCGTCAACAGTTTTAAATAGTTATGCTGGTCGATTATCTGGTATGGGAGAAGATTATTCATTATTGCTGAAGTGGATTATCTCAAATGTGTTTACAAGCGAATGCACTTCATGACCCACCATTAACCTTAAAGAATCACCCCATTGATTGCTTTTTTTCTATTTTGTAGAACCGTATTAATTCTCTTACAGGCATTCTTTTGATGTTGCTAAGTCTTTATGTTAATCGATCGAAATTATTATTGGTAAGATTTTTTGCAAGTGCGCTTAAAACACTAAGATTCCATCCTTTATTAGCTTAAGCTCTTGATACGTCCACACTATTTTTACACAAATTCCTGATCAGATTTAATGAAGGCTTTATCAGGAAGACTACAGGATTTTTCTCAGAACAGGAAACACAATTTGATAAGCGTGTCCTTCGAACATGATATAATATTATGAGTCAATGACAGCGTCTACAGTTTTCGACCACGGTATGGCCACATTTAATCAGGGGGCAGGGGGTAATGTAGTATCAAAAACACTAAATTTTCTTTCCAATTAATTTTATTTTAGAAAGAAATAATATACCACAATTCGACTGTAGTATTATGAAGTTTTCCTAGCTTTAATTATTTTTCTTAAGTAGGGCTGTTCCATAACTGGTGATGGATGAGAGAAGAGGGCAGAGTAAGAGCTTTCTATGTTTTTTCCTTGTCCTCTTCCGGTTCTAAGACACGAGGCTTACGGTAACATATACGGAGAGATTTGCAAATGAGTGAAAAAAGTAATGAAATAAAGCTTTGATTAGTACCAAGATTTTATAAAGATTTTATAATGGACTTCAGAATTTCTGCTTATGTACAGAAAGTACTGTTATATACAGTACAAGGAAAGCGAATAATAGGGTGACTATTCTATAGCAAGATTCCTCCTCCTCCACCTCACCAACTGAACCTTTTTGTGAGGGTGTTCATTTTCACTGACAACCGGACAACTGACAACCGGACAACTGACCACCGACCATCAATAGACAACCGACTAGCCGATAACTGGTCAAATGACTTCCGGATAACTCGCCCAAATGATCACCAACCAAGTGACCATCGGTCAACTGTCCACTGCCAATAAAATACTGAAACAGTTAACAAACTACTAAAAAGTTTCATTGAAAGGGTTCCCTTACCAGCATCTTCTAACCAACAGTAACAGTGGGGTTACCCTGGCTCCTTTGACGCAATGGTGAAAATCGCTTGACCACTACGTCAGTGGGGCCAGGGTAACCTCACTGCTGCTACCAACCATGCCATCCATAAAAGTAAAAGAAAAAAGGGGAAGGGAGTTTTTGAGGTGTTTGGAAATTGTGACCAATTTGGTAAATAAATTTACATTTGACTGTCTCGTATGAGAATGTACGAGACAAGATTTTACAACACTTGATGTCAAAAAACAAACAGGTCCTAAAATTAAGTTGTTTTGAGCAGTTATTTGGACAGTTATTTTTGGTAGACAGTTGTTCGCTGGTCAGTTAGTTGGTAGGTGGTCAGATGTCCTGTGGCCAATTGTCCGGTGGTCAGTTGTTCGGTGGTCAATTGTCCGGTGGCCAGTTGTCTTACACCCACCTTCTTTTTCCTCTTGGACAAAATTTGGTCACTTGATCGTGTAACCAGACTCACACCTGCCTGTAGATACCTCGGCGTGAACAGCTTTCGCCCAAGGACTCGTAAGTCCCGTCCTCTCAGGGGTATCGGATAAAACACGCCACCCAAGTTGTGGAACAACCCCTTAAATACAAGGTACATTTGCTATCCCAGTTTGACTATCCCCCAGTAGCTCATATCCCTGCCCTGGTGGACAGTTCGTCGCCCGTACAGGCTGATGATACTGATCTCGTCTCTGCGACTCAAGTACACAGCTGTAGCTGTGTAGCAGTTGTGTACTGTGGGCACGTAGCTATCAGTTTCAGGATCAATCGACATCCCCCATTCTGACGCCAGGCACTTGGCTATAATGTCCGAATTTCTCTACAAAACACATAAATAATTGAATGAATAAATAAAGGTTTGCAGATAACTAAAAAGGTTTTGTTTTCATAACTACAAATAATTCCAAGTAAAAAAGGATGCACTTTCCCAAGAAAATAAAACATTGTGAGTACGCCTTTTTTTCTTTGAAACACCAAACATATTTTAAGAAGTACTCCCAATAATGCATTATTACACTTGGGGATTTTCAACATTTTCCTTCAATTTAACAAGTTGAGAAAAAAACGTATTATGTTTTTTTTTAATTTGTTGGATCAAAAGTCTACTACCTGCCACCCTAGACATTTGATCTCCTGACCTCCAACCCTCCCCCCACTCCACCCAATCCCCCAACTCCCCACCCCCCCCCCGACCCCCCCCCCCCCACCGCCGCTGGTTGCTTGTCTGGTGCAGGATATTACGGTGAGAGACTTCGAAGGCACTGGTCTTCTGGATCCCTCTTTATATGTACTGTCGTTTTTTTTGTCAATATTTTTATGTGATCTTATTCGACAGTGTATGCAGTTCTTGGGCTTAATACTTTGTCATGAATTTATTTCAGTGATTTAGTTTACTTCGTGAATTTATTTTCAATAGTTTAAAATCTTCTTCATGTTTCTTCTCAAGACTCTCATACTGGTTATGCTAGTTATATGAAAATAAAGTTTGTTATGCGTAGAAAGTGCGTAAATCATTATGCCGCCAGGGGGTGGGGGTGGGAGGGGGTGGATTTAAAAAAAATGAGCTATTTTCTTACTGAGGAATATTAAGTACTTTGGCATAAGCAGAATGAAAACCGAAACCCTTTTTAAAAATAGAAACAGACTTTTAGAAGGGTGGTATTCAAAAGGACGGCATTTATCCAAGCACGTGCACATGCTTATATCTTTCCTCAGCACATGCTTTGTGTCACATGCTTTGTGTCACATGCTTTGTGTCACATGCTTTGTTCGCAATATTTATGATGTTAGCATTGATGACTAACTTTTAAATGAATAACAAAGTTCTCTTTGAACAAAGAATCTAAGGAACAGTTCTCTTTTTCACAAACCCGTTTCTTGTTGTGGTAAACAACATTTTCGTTTTTTTTTTTCACTTATTTATTTGGAAAAAGTACAAAGCAGCGTATGAAAAACATTATATCCGCCAGCGCAAAGGTCAGATCTTTTGCGAATTTTATCGTTGAAATGACTCTTTATGACCAAATTTAGTTCTTTGCCACGCAAAACTTGCTATATGTTCCCGTCAATTAAAATCTCTTTGAATTTGATTGAATAACTATATTTTGTCAAACACCTCTGTGGTTTGGCTGGTTGAGACTTCTTTGCCGTTTGCGTTCGAGGTGCATACCGCCTGGTACAGTCAAAATAACAACCAAAAAGTGGGGGGGGGGGGGGGGGGGGGCTAAAATTACGCCTGGTAGAAAAACTTTTGATATCTTCATCACTCTATTCACTTTAGACTTTCTTATCAAAAAGGAAGGTATTATTTTTCTTATATTCCCCAAGTAACATACTTTGTGATTGGGTGGGGGGGGGGGGGGTGGGGGTTCTGCTTATCTGGGGTGTCATGATGTTGAAAAATACACGGAAAAATAAGTCAACAGCTGACAGTTGAAGGCGTCGTATTTATGGCTGGCAAAATGCCTTTAAATATATGTGAAGCTTCTCCACAAGATATAAATTCATACGCGATCAAGTCAACAGTTAAATACTTTAATGTTCTAAATAGACCATATAATTTTAGTTTTGCTTGTTTCTTCACTTGTTTTGTTGTTGTTGTTGTTGTTGTTGTTGTTGTTGTCTTTAAATATGTGCTTATCATTTAGGTCAAAACAAGTAATTGCACATTCGGAGAAATGTTTACCATTCTATATATTTAAGTAATAACTAGTCACAATGAGGATGACATGTTCAATGTCACACGATCTGGTCCCCCGAAATGTTAAGAGGGATAGTCATCCTGTTATTGAGGGTATGACAGAAAGCACTGAAGTCATCGAACTGGATTTTGGACAACAATTTTACTGGCCTACTTATTGAATTACGTAAAACCTAAGTTACAAGAATGGCATGAATTTAAATGGAGTGCCGTTATAAGTGATACAAGGAACCGAAAGGCCTGGGAACTCAGAAAACTAAGGAAGGAATGAACCTTTTAGTTAAGTTATTATTATATCGATAGGGATAATAATGTAGAATGCAGGTCATGTCTGGATTTGGCAGTGACGCGAGTTGGTGGCCAACCATAGGGTTAGGGGGTAGGATTCTATGCGCACGATCAATGTGCGGTATTACAAGGGGGGGGGGGGGGGAGCGAATTGTAACCCACAAATCTTTGATGCCTTTGATGACTTCCTAACGGCGCTTAAAATAATGTAGGTCACGTGATGCTCCCAGTTGAAGGTCAAGGCTACGAGCTTAATTCGCTGTGATATCGTTGTTCCTGACTAAGACGACACCACTTTCGGCCCAACCAGGCAAACAAATAATGCACAACATCAGGGTTTGAAAGTAACTTCTGGCATGGCTGCCGGACGGTCAATCTTAAAAGCGCTGTCACATTGGTGTAGTGATTAAAACATCGCTTAAAGCTAAAGGTCGTTCTGGAGTTACGTTCCATTCCTTGATTGTTTTTGGCTTAGAGTTTAACAATCAGACCAATAGCGCTCTGTCTAAAGTCTTTTCGAGGCATTTTAATTTTTTTTTTTCAATTTTGACCTTGATTTCAAGGTCAGTATGGAGGTAAAATAATCTATTCCTACCGTATAGCCCAAGCTGTTTCAAGCGTATCTTTGGTATTAGAATTTATAAGGGCTCAAGTTAGTAAAGGAGTTGTTTCACTATTTGTTATAAGCTTTCAGATCAAAAGATTTTTCTTAAAATCTCGCTTTTTGCACTTTGACCTCAGGCCTTAAAGTTGAGATTTAAATATTTTCGATGATTTCTATTCAATCCCAATGTGCCAGAAAAAAATTCGTTTCTTCGGATCAAATTTATGGAAAGAGACTTTTAGAATCCAACTCAAACAACCTATAGAATTTAAAAAGGAAAATAAACTTTCGAAACAAGTAAGAAAATAGACTTGTATGTAAACTGAAATGAAGCAAACGATTAGCTGCTTATCCATAACAAACATATTTATATTTAGTAAAAAGGAAAGCCAACAGAATTAATTTTAATAAGGAAGTGTGGTCTTTTTATGCATATAGAAAATTTAAGTTGACAGTTATATAGTTTCCTGCGTAATGCTTTGACAGGCTTGACGGCAAATGACTTTTCACGTGTCAACAAACGCAAATCAATCGTGCAATTAAAAAGATAAAAAAGCTGATCCTGAACCCAAACGACCATATTGGTTATATCTTGGTTATACCTTGCGGTAAAGAGGCTGATATATTAATATGACGTAAGCGATGAAATAATTAGGCAAGAATGAAAGAGAATCATCAGGTCATTATGGGATTTTTTTGGGGTAGGAGTGTCTGAGAAATTGATTACCAGCCAATCTTCCTGGTACAATATCCGACTGGGAAAATTCCAGACCGGACAGTACCCGACTGGAAAATTCCCGACACCGGACAATACCCGACTGGAAAATTCCCGACACCGGACAGTACCCTACAGGACAAAACCCGACTTTTTGCAGAAATGAGACAGTACAGAGTGGTCATTTATGTAAGTATTTCAACGCCATTAAAAGTACAAGTGCGTTTCACAAATGTTACAGCAATGCCCAAATCCCGTCACAGAATGATTACAGCGATCACAATGTGTGTGGGGGCAGGGAGGGGATATCTCATTGGTTTCAATGAATGAGCGTCAAGCAACATCAGTCTTGTGGACGCAGTGATGTGACGTCAGTTATATTCTGGATGTTCCCGCACTTCTGGCACTTGTAACCCGACTGGTGTTGGAGGAGTCAGTCCCGGGACTGCTCTTCTTCAGTCTACCCTTTTCTACCACATCATCTTTTCATCTCTGCTCGAAGCTTTTCGCTGCTTCAAGGCTCATTTGTACCCACAGACCCCTGGACTGGCCCTTACGTTCCCAAGTCCATTGTGTCAATATGGCATAACTTCATACTGGACTTCAGTACGGATCAATTTGACTTTTGTGACGTCGGTACCACTTCATCGTGAGACTTCGGTGTTTGATACTTTATCTTGCCACTTGAAGCTACATATTGGGAGGAGACATCTCGTGTGGAAACCGGAAGGAGTCTCAATGACGTATGTGCCGTTTATACAACGCTCACGATTCGACTAGATATGGGGACGGGATCATGCTGCTGTTACTTCAAAGCCTGCGAGTTAGTCTACCAATTGCTGAACTGACTTTCACTATACCTTGGGTTATCTTTTCCTTGATGCTTCCATCGGATGAAATTATGCTTCACAGAGTTCAGGTTGATATCTTCAATAGACGCGGCAGGGTCCATGTGTCTATTATCAGCGACAGGTTGATACGATATATCGGTTTTTCAAGGTTGTAGCAAGGCCCGAATTTCTTCCCTGCACCAGCAAGTCATAGTTTCCGGTTTGACAGCACGGGCAAACATCTCGAATATGTTAGAGAGATGTTTGAACAGCGAATTCAGGTGCTCAGCCAATCTTTCGATGATGTTCTGTTTGTCAGTGAGTGGCTTTGTACCATCAGCATTAAAGACTGGCATCATGCCAATTCTGGTTTTCCTCTTGTAGACAAATTAAATGCCACGTAGAAAGAGTTTGAACCCGGGATACTGGAGTTTTTCTATACATTTTATTTTGCTGAATAATCAATTGTCTCACAACTCTGGATAGCAACCGATACCCGAGAGTCACCATACACTGCTGATTCAACAATGCCATTGAATTGAGTAAGGATTAAAGTTCCATTGTAATTCAAACACATTTGAATGAAATAAAAAATATTTAATCCATTACTCACCAAATACTTGTGTTCTTTGATATCTTTGTGGCCGTTAATTAAAAGGAGCAACACTCCTTGTCAAAAATGGCAAAATTTATCTAAAAGACCCGTAGTTTTTTTACATCAACACAGAAAAGGTTTCCGAAAAGCGTAGAACATTGTTTGTCCAAATTGGGTATCGTTCGGTAGGGTATTGTCTGAAGCAGGGTGTTGTCCAAGCCGGGTATTATCTAACAGGGTCGGATATTGTGTGGTCGGGTATTGTCTGAGGTAGCGTATTGTCCAAGCCGGGTATTGTCTAGCAGGGTTGGATATTGTGCCGTCGGGTATTGTCTTCCGTCCGTTTTCAGCAAAAGCAATGTTTCAGTTATAATTAACATCGTCATTATCGCTCATTGCGAATAGATGACGCTAAATTTTGTTGAGAGGGGGGGCAGATAAACATCAGACCCGTCAATGAACTGAGCTAAATTGATTGTCACTCACTTTTATAGCGTGGCACCATCTCCCCGAGTTATCATAATACGTCATCTGCAAATAAAACCATTGGAAACATAATCAACTACTTTATACGAATAAGCCTGTTTGATATACAAACGTTTACAATATATAGAAGTAAACTAGCGCAGATTCACCACAAAATAGATGTTTTTTTCACAATTTTCCGTTGAAATATATCGTTCTCTGTTGTACTTTAAATAACTGAAACGACCCGTCTCTCTAAAAAAACCAAGGCATGTATGCTCATTTTTTTAGAAGTAGTTTGACATACTTACTTCTAAACCACTTTTAAAATCACACTACTATTAGAAATGTTTTACTATATGGAGGCTAAACTGTTACCTGGCTATAAATGAAGTACAAGCCCTGTCGGCTGATTGTGAAGACACCATTGTTTCCATAGCTACCAAAATCTATATCATGACTGCCTCTTCTCGTCCACATATTTAAAATTTGACCTAAATTAGAAAAATAAGTATGACGCAAAGGGTTAGAGTAAGATAATTATTGTCTTGAAATGTGGAGAGGAACTTAAACCCAGTTACCTACTCAAACGTCTTGTGATTTGAATTTCGTAATTTGTGGTATGCGTGTTCCCATGATGTTAAACTGTAGTGTAAAGAGTGTAACAGTTTTTTTTTTTTTTTTTTGAACATGAGAACTTGATGACGTCATTTTTAGTTGAAATAGCTGGCACTGAGGCTGCCCCAGTCATTTTGGGGCAGTGAGCATAGAAATTCACCTTTGTCATTTACACTTTTATTCATAATGACGTTAAAAATTTCAATTTAAGGTTTGGATAGTAAAGTCTAACAATTCATCCACATGTTTGTGTTTACGTAAAACCAAACAATACGTTAAATTATCTGATCATAAATCGACCTAAATCCCGCCTTCATACTGGACGAGAGCTAATGAATATTAGCGGATATATTAATGTTTATAACA